>OU898284.1:85734092-85918841 GCA_918026665.1 Diabrotica balteata
TTTCAGACCCATCTTCAGATATTTCCGCGTTATAAGAACGTTCTTCGTAGGAATCACTGATGTTTACATCCACACGGTCAGGAGTATTCTCAGGTACTTCATCAAATCTGAGGCAGAATCGTCCCAGGTACATAATCAGACTCTGACGCAGCATGTAGAATGTATAAATTCCTTATATCTATCGAATATTTAATTGTATTAAGATTTATTTGATTCGCCCCTTGGTATGCATTAAAATTTTTTGAAGTCCTTGTGTATACAAGTGTGTTTACGACGCATTTTAAATGCCTGCTAAATAATGACCATATTTTAAGTTTTAATTCTGTTAGGTTCATATTCCTTTAAAAAGAGTCACTAAAAAAATTCCGATTGCCTGGCTACGAGAACTGATCGGAGGGATTATGAAGGTCGACTAAACCGAAACAATGAAAACAGTCAAGTTGGATTTTAAAGTTTGAAGGGGAAAGATTTTGGTGTGGAGTCTTTCAAAAACCGGCAATTTGTTTTGAGAGGTGAATCTAATCAAATGCAAATGTGGCAGTTTTGTTGATTTAATCACGATTTTTGTATGTGTTGTGTCCTATGTGAGAGATTTGTAAAGCGACGTTACAACGATTTGAGAGGTCCACGTGATTTCAAGAAGGAGTTTGAAACCCCGAATCCCGAAGCCCGAATCAGTTCCAACTTCTCAACAATTGTCTATTTTTATGGTCCATGGTAAATCAATTTGCAGCTTATGGGACATAAGTAGTTGTATGTATTTTGCAGTGATTTTGTTCCAATTTAGATCCCAAAAACTTTCTTAAATAAAATACATCAGCCAGTGATGGAAAAACCCAGTTGCCCAGGAAATCTATGTAAGTACTTTTTGCTTCATTTCTTTGTAGTTACCCCTTTCCAGTCCCTTTTATTCACTTACTTACGACCCAGCTCTTCAACCAAACGAAGAGTAGCCATTCGCAGACGTTTCGTTTGCTTGATTACCCTATCTCCAGCCCAGAAATTTCTGTCCCCAGTTTTAAACCCCCCTATAAGTGATACCCTATGTGGTAGGCAAATATAACTGCTACAAGCATAAGGTTCTTCCTCGTATTCATTTTCCCCGGTATAAATGATACTGGGACACTAGAGTCCCGTTTAGAAATTATAGTAAAATTGATGAAAACAATATCAAAAATAAACAATATATCATTAACCTGTATGACATCGAAATTATTAGACAAAAGAACCAAAATAACTATCTACAGAACACTGATTAGACCGTAGTAACCTATGGATGTGAAACTTGGGTAATGACGAAAAAAGATGAAGCCCAACTCAGGACATTCGAGAGAAAAATACTGAGGAAAGTATATGGCCCGGTACAAGAGGAAGGTGGCACATGGAGAATCAGAAGAAACGACGAGGTTAATGAGTTAAATAAAGGTTATGACATTGTAAGATTTGTGAAAAGTCAAGGACTGTCATGGCTGGGACATGTGCAGAGACACAACGATGCAAAAACAACAAAGAAAATGTTACAATGGAAGCCCATAGGAAGGCGAAAAAAAGGAAGGGCCCAGAACGAGATGGTTGGATGACGTGGAAGAACGACCTGAAAACAATGAACATAAGACAATGAGAAAAAGGACACAAGAGAGATCTGAATGGAAGGACATAGCCAGACAGGAAAAGACCTATCCAGGGTTATGATGCCAAAGAAGAAGAAGGTCATTAACCTGTATTAATCAGCAACTAAATTATATATAATCGGTTAAAAACACAGAGCAGCCACTTTTTCTTTACTAACATTGTATTATTTACGAGTTGTTAATGCACGTATTTAGTTAACATCAATTTATAGGTTAGAGACGTGATATGCAGGTTGCTCAATACTAGATACTGAGTAAGGAATGTCTTAAAATACGGATGCTTTCAAATAACATGGGCTTTGGGAACAAACAGATGCCAGCAGATTTTTTGAAATATGTAATTTGATTTTTTGATTGATATATTGAAAAAATTAGATATGGCTTTCGACCGCCATTTTGTTTTGGCCACCCGCGTATGATGCACGAATAAATACATTATAATATATATGTAAAGAAAATAAAACGTATGTATATTTTTAACAATGAACTGAAGAAAAAATATTTAAAGCACATAAGTTATATTAGTTGCTTTCTTTTATGACAAGTTTTGTCTGTTAAACATTTGTTCATTAAATCAGCATATTACTTTCCGGTTTTATTACATTTTTTTGTATTATAGAGATTTTTACTTCGCTATAAAACAAACTCACTACCTAAACAGCGAAGCCAGTCTACAAATTACGACACTTATCTCGGAAAAAATCTCTTGGCCGTTATTTTATATTAAAACCAACAAGACATAAAAAAAAATTGATTCCATTTTCCTGAAACGTTCTTAAGGAACTTACGGACTCGAGATAAGAGTAAAATCTGAAATCATCGAGATAATAGAGACTACTGTTCTTGATAATAACAGGTCTCGGGGATTGAGCGGATTTCAGAAGGCTTTAAACTCGTTTTATGCTTTTTTTAAATCGCATACCAGTTTATCTGTAGTTTTTTTAGTTGTGCTAGTGTAACGTTGGGTAAAACGGGTTTGATGTTCATTTTATGCGAATTAAAAATAAATAAAATATGATGAAATTAAAATATATAAAGCTGAAAGGAATGCAATGGTATAATTCTGTAGGAAAATATCAAAATTTACACAGAAAATCTTTTTAATATAAAAAAACGCTACAAAAAATTTAACCACAGTCGATCAAGTAAGTTTGCAATCTAAATTTTTGAAAAAAAGTTAATTTTGAAAATTATGTAAAACTATCAAAAAACGTTTTTAATTTTTTTTATATAAAAGGTATTCAAGCATTCGTATAAAATTGTAAACCTTGAAATTCGATGAATAGGAGTGTCTGGGGAAATTTTTTAAATAAATGTCCAATTTTTAACCCTTAAGTACCATGGCGGGGTCAAAATTGACCCCCGCGTTTTTTAATGCCAAGTTCGCTACCGAAACATAGATTGAGCATTGCGCGCTTTCTGCTAATCTTCGACCGGTAGGTGATTTATCGATCTACGAAAATTCCGTTAGTTTATCTGTTACTACTACAGAGTTAGGCACGCATAGGGTCAATTTTGACCCGCTTATAGTATAAGTGTTTCTAGTGCAATTATTAACGAGTAATTTGAAATGGCGGGTGTAGTCGCAAAAAACGTCCTCTGACACAGAAAGAACTTGAAGAGGAGGGACAAAAAATTATGGACAATGGACTAGATAGTAACAGTGAGTTTTTAGACCAGGCTAGTGAACACAGTGATCACGAAACATACAGTGAAGAGGAATGGGACGATGATGACGAAAAAAATTGGCAAATTAATAATTCCGAAACTGGTAGTAAATATTCGGGTGAAGAAAGTGATATAGCTGACTCAAGGGATGTGTTTTATGGCAAAAAATAGGTACAAGTGGTCTAAAACTTCTCCCACCTTTTCTCGTACACGTAAGCATAATTTAATTAGTCATTTACCTGGTAATATTGGAAAAGCTCGAGCTGCGAGTATGCCAGATAAACCAGTTGATGCTTGGGAATGTATTATTAGCCACGATATATTGCAAGAAATTCTTGAGAAAACCAATGAACGAATAACTAATATGGCTTCTAAATATAATTTACACAATTTATCGTGTCAATATACCAATCATCTTGACATAATTGAATTAAAGGCCTTCTTAGGCTTATTATATTTAGCTGGGATATTTAAATCCAATAATGAAGATTTAAGGTCTTTATTTGCTACGAATGGTACTGGCCGTGATATATTTCGAGCAACCATGTCACTAAACCGATTTTAGTTTTTGCTTGGAAGCCTTTGTTTTGACGACCCAGCTACTAGACAAGAACGTATTGCGCACGGAGATAAACTGGCAGCTATATCCAATATTTTTAATATGTTTATAATTAATTGTCAGTCCAATTATAGCTGTGGTGAATATCTCACAATAGATGAAATGCTTATTGCATTTAGAGGAAGGTGCCAATTCAGGATGTATCTCAAAAATAAGCCAAACAAATACGGTCTGAAAATGCAGTGTTTGTAGACTCTATGACACATTATTTGCTAAATGGTTTTATATATACTGGAAAAGATACACGCAGAGCAAATCCAAAAAAGTTATCCATCCCCACTCTAGATGTTTTGACACTTATTCCACCAATTTTTGGTACAAATAGAAACATAACAGCAGATAATTGGTTTTGGTCCATGGAGCTCATAAAAGAACTGAGAAGCCATACAATTTCATATGTTGGAACTCTAAAAAGAAATAAAAGAGAGGTTCCTGCTGAATTTAAACCCCAAAAAAAAAACAGGCCACCTAATTCTGCCTTATTTGGTTTTACAGGAAGCGACAAGCCTTGTATCTTTTGTTCCTAAGAAAAATCGTGCAGTGTTGGTAGTGTCAACTATGCATCATTCCAATACAATGGTTAATGGAAAGCCAGAGATTATAACTTTTTACAACGAGACAAAAGGTGGGATGGATTGATTGGATAAGAAATGTGCATGCTATAAAACTGGCAGAAGAACTCGTAGATGGCCTCGAGTATAAAGAAAGCTCATCGTTCGATAAATGTCGAGATTTTATTTGCAAAAATCATTCCCGCATACAGACGTTATGCATAAGTTGTGTTGAAAATTAAGGTAAAATCATGTTTGTCATTTTTGAGATACGAAATCTAAATCGATTTTTTTAATTTTAGGTAGGAGCTATGATAACCTAGATTTCACCATTGGATATAAAAAACTGCACATTGTTATTATTTTTCTTATAATTCGAGAAAGTGCATAGTTATGTTAATTTGACTGAATACAAAAGTTTTTTTTTTAAATAAAGTTATATCTAATTGACCAAATTCGTTTATTTTTATATAAATGTAAAAGTAGCTGTAAACAAAATAATTTAAAATAAAACAAGTTAAAAAAGAATATTTTTTGATACAAAAAACAATGGTGGGGTCAAATTTGACCCTGCCATGGTACAACTGTTACTATTTTTGGCCATGGTAGTTAAAGGGTTAAGCTAATAAACAAATAGAATAAATTTTCAATTTTCAATTATTTAACATTTTTTACTAGCATGTACAGCAGTGACTGGATTGATAAATCTGAACTGATCCCATCAATCAAAATCAAATCAATGTATCAAAAGCAAATCTCTCTGTAGTAATGATGTACTATCCATAAAAATTTTCTAAAATCTCCCAAAAAATGTGCAAAAAATTCCTGGTCTTACTAATAAATGATTTTTTAAAAAAGGTATATTTTCAGAATGCCTAAAGACAGCCATTATTATTCATCTTCAAAAGGGTGATAAAAAATCAAGTATCTGCAACTATAGACCTAGGTCTATTAAGCATTAAACAGCAATCTTTACACTATCACTGTTTTTTGTGACTATGACAAAGCTTTAGATTGTATAAATCACGACATGTTGATAAAAAAAAATAAATTTCTACGGAATTCTAGGTATTTCTTTGAGTTGGTTCCATTCTTACTCGAGGAATAGAAAATAACTAGTTGGAGCAAATAATACTGACTCTAGTCATAAAAACATTGTATGTGGAGTACCGCAAGAGTCAGTATTAGGTCCTCTACATTTCCTTCTTTTTAAAAATTATCACTGCGTTGTACCAAAGTAGCATTGCGTTGAATACGCGGTTATTGGTTATTTGCGCAGATGTGTAACGAAAATGGCGATAACTTCCACAAATTTTACTTCTTTACACAAATGTACGCTAGCTGTCGAAAGGTTTATGAATGACAAGATTTTTTGCACTACATATTTGAAACTGTTTTAAAGTTTCTCGATAGTAGAGATAAAAATTTGTAACACAATTTATTTAAAGAGAAAAGCAGACATTGCTTATTTGACATATTTGTTTCCTAAATTTAATATGGCGAACTTATAATTGTAAGGTGACAGTTTAAATTTGATAAAAACGAAGTTGATGATTTCAGCGATTCTTGTCAGAACTAAACTGATGAAGCAAAACATTGAACGGATCGAATTTTCCCAGTTCTTCAATTTGTTCCAGATAATTTGCCAGGAAGATAACGTTTCAATCTATGTCCAACATTTGAATGCCGTCTATTCAGATTTTGAAACTAGATTTGAGGATATTTTGACGCTGGTAGTAATACCACACTGATTATCAATTTATTTAGTGGCGTTGAAAAAACGGATGATATATTACAAGAAAAATTGATTGGAATAAGCACTAACCAGGAACTTAAAGGTACAGTTTGGAAAAAGATATCAACAATTCTGGCTTCAAAAGGACCAACCTTTTTTTATGTCATATTATGGAATATTGCGAGAAAGTTTTTAATTGCTTTTCCATCTTCATACCTAGTAAAAAGGAGTTTTAAACGCAGTTATAGATCCCATAAAAAAAGTAACACACTGGACATCATTAACCGAGTAGATTTAATATTAAACTTAATTCTAAATTAATCCCAAATATTGATAATTTATCATTAAACCATCAAGTTCATCCCTCGTATTAAACGGATTAATTGTTTTGCTTAGTTTTTTTCATGTAACAGTTAGTATATTTTTCTTTAAATTTAATTAGCAAATGTGTAAAAATGTGTCACTACTGTTAGAAATTTATTGAAAAATTTGACAAAGGGTCTATGAGAGAAAAAAGTTTGAGAACTTCTGGTCGAGAGTATCCTTTTTTTGTTACCACTGGTATATAACATTAATTGGTTTTTACTTTTATATAAAGTAAGCTTAAAAAAATAAACGGTGGTAGAGCTATTTGGCGAGCAGATTTAATTGCGTTAAAATAATATGTACTGTCTTACTTCAGATATTGAACAAGATGAAGAATTCTTATTAAGCAAGCTCTACGGTAGCTGACCTACTTTGTTCGATCCGAAAACTTTTTTAAAAGCTAATTTTGCCGCCCCTTTGTATTCTTTTTAATTTGGAAATTGAGAGTTCAGCCTGCAGGTATTTATTAATAATTCCCAATTCTGTACGAATATTGGGGTTATGTTTGGTTAATATTTGATTGTTAAAACTGGCGTATTTTCTCATTGGTTCATTAGATGAATATGACAAAATTTTCTTTTCCACGTCTCGATTTTTTTATTAAAAGTAAAAATATAAAGTGTTTCACGACGAGTTTTACATTATCTATAGGTATATCGGAAACTATCTACATGATATTTATGAAAATTAGCTTTGGCAGATAACAAATTATGACGAAATTCTCCTTTTTCTTCTTCCTTTTCTATGTAGGCTTTACAGCCTGTTTCTTGTTTAATATTAGCCTCCTAAATTGTTTAAATTCTCAAACCATCTTTTTCTTGGTCTGCCAATACTTCTTCGTCCATTTGTTGACTTATCTCGTGCTATTCCTACTATCCTATCTTCTACATTCTACTAATATGTTCGTTCCACTCATGTTTCCGTTTTGTCGTCCATCCATTTATGTCTTCTTCATTGCATGCTCTTCTTAAGTTTTCGTTTCTCTCCCTATTCAACAGACTTTTCCCTGATATTCGTCGGAGTATTTTCATCTCTGTTGTTTCTAGTAGTTGTTTCGTTTTAGGTGTGTCAGGTCTTGTCTCCGCCATGTATGTTAATATAGGTCTAATTGCTGCTTTATGCTGCTTTATAGATTCTTGGTTTTGTGTTTTGTCTTAGGTGTTTGTTCTTTCAGTTCCATCTATTCCCAGATATCTAAACCTTGCTTGCTGCTTTATTATTTTCTATTAATTTCGATTTTACATCGTAGATGTCATACTTTTGTTTTTTTTTCTGCTGATATTATCATATTGTATTTCTTGGTTGTTGGCTCGTCTTCTGTCTCGGCGATTAATGCGGCGTCGTCTGCATAACATAATATTTGGATTTCTTTGTTCCCCATTCTGTAACCATCACCTTTACGTACTGCTTGTATTTTTTGTACCCTGTCTGACACCGCTTTGTACTGGTATACACTGTTTTAATTTTCCATTTATCTTTGCCTGTATTCGATTATGTAAGCAGATGTTTTCGATGGTTTGTGTAATATTAATTGGTATGTTTCTTTTATACAGTTGATGTAAGACGTCTTCGACTTGGATGCGATCGAAAGCCTTTGTCAGGTCTATAAAACATAGATATGCTGGTTTATTGTACTCTATGGCCTTTTCTGTGATTTTGTCTTAGTACAAATACGGCGTCTACGTAGGATATTCCGGATCTGAATCACTGTTGTTCATCTGATAATGTTTTGGTTACGACTTTTGTGGTAAGCTTAAGTGTAGTGTTTAGTAGATTTATACCTCTATAATTGTTGGGGTCTTTTTTATCTCCTTTCTTGAACATTTGTATCATTATGCTGTTTCTCCATGCGTCTGGTATCTTGCAGTGCAGTGTCCAGTTTTTGTATAAGTGTTGTCATCTCTAGGGTAATACTTTCACCTCCGTGCTTTAGAAGCTCGTTGGTTATTCCGTCTGGTCCTGGTGACTTTTTATTTTTGAATGAGTTTATGGCTATCTCTACTTCCTGAAAATTGATTTCCATTTCGTATCTTAATTCAGGTACGTTATTGTGTCGATTATTATTTTTCTTTCCTTTAAACAGTTCCGTCAGGTATCTTTCCCATTCGGATGCTGGTATGTTATTGTATCTCTTCAATTTTGTTATTTCTTTTTGTTAGTTTCTTATGAATGTTTGTTTTTGTGTACCATAGAAGTCGCTGTCCAGTGTGATGTACAGACAGTAGACAAACTGACAGATAGCAGGTATTGCTGCCACTAAATTGCTATTTTTTATAAGTAGGTATTGTTAGAGCGTAATAAATCCAGGCTTGTATTTAAAAGATAGCAGATTTTGTTATAATAAATGATTTATGTGTACGAAGCACTAGACATAACAAACGCAGTTTTGAAAAAAATGTCATATTCATGTTTGATTCATATTTTAATACTAAATATTTTTTTTTCATTTTCCTATTGCAAAGTAGCACCTATAGTATTTTCGCCACTGCTTTTAACTTAAAAACTTGAAAAGCAGTAAAAAACAACTGAACGTCATTAAAAGTCCCGGGATGCTTCTAACTAAAGAATAAATCTATGAAAACAGGTAATTTGTGAGCGAAGTGTTTAGGCATTAAGGTTAGTTTAACTTCTTATACGCCATAAAATTTTAATCTGTTAAAACAATTAGGGTTTTTAAAGCCTTATCCGCAATTAGTGGCATCAGCTTTCAGTCCATGTAAAACTCAAAAGTATAAAACTTTAATCCAGATTTGCATTCTAGTACTTGAACAGGTGTTCTGCATTGCGCCATTACGTAATTCGCCGGTTTTTCTTTCGCATGTTAAAACTAAAATTAGAATATTGTGTTCGCATGAAATAATTTCGCATTTTGAATTCTATTTTCACTTCCGCTTTCAGTTTTTGCTTGTCGCAGTAATGTGCATTCTGTGACACGACAAAATCCGAATAAAATCGCTACCAGAACTACCAATTAAAGTTTTAATGAAAAATATGCGCCATTACCAGAGGTTATATTTAATTTGAGACAGAATATTAAAAACTAAAACATGTATAATCAAAAATCGATCTTTTCAGCATGATAAAATATGATGCATGCTTTGGAAACAATTTCAAGGTACTTTCTCATTCTTAGATAACTTTAAAACATCCATTGCGTTCTTTCTTATATAAAAAATTGTACATGAACGGAATTAAAGACAATTGGTAATTAAGTAGCTCAAAGTTATGAGAAATGAAAATTGAATTAAATACCAATATTATTTTGGCATTTCCAATGCTTAAAATCACTCGCTTCTGCCAATTGTTGATTTGTGTTTATGAAAAATGATTGAATTTCATCAATTCTCTGAACTCTTTTGACAAACACATGATGGTGGACCATTCAGAAATGTTGGTTCTCATAGGATTGTAATAATCAAGACGGAAGATGTATTTTTGTTAGGGTAAAAAAAGGGGTAAAGCGTATCATCTTAGAAGATGTATGATTTTGCTAAATAAGGTCATATTTTATCGGTAAATAATTGGACCGATGTTCGTTAACCAATGCAGCTATACGTTAAGCAACATATGGAATATATACAGGTCCTGAAGAAGTTGAGAATACGAGATGTAAAGGTGAGGCATCAAAATTCGGACATACTGCGTGTAAACTTCTCTTCTGTACCTACACATATAAATGTAAAATAATTTAACTCATGTACCAAATGGATATCGGAGATAGACTGTGTATGTATGATCTCCGAAAACCAAACTCAAAGCAGCGCTTTGTCAGGAGACCTGGTATGGTTCAAGAGATTTGGGACCTGATCTTTTAGGATTGAATGTAGTCCATTAGAAATTTATTGTCGGTTGTTAGCGTAAGCAAGAAATCAATGTTATGAATCATGTATGATGACCTTTTCTAGAGTCTTACGTACTTGAAGTAATATAATCCTTTTTAAAGCTCCCCGAATAAAGTGAATTCAAAACTTAATAGGTTTTAGTATTTTTAGGAAAGATTTGGGATAATTGCAGCGTGTTGATAAAAAGAAGGTTTTGGTTGATGATCCTAAAAAAATGGTTCGCTTCAGAAAGAGTTCAAATTGACATGTTTGTGCTTCTTTTCCTTAAGCTATCTTCGTAACAGAGGGTAGCAGCAACTTTTGAAGAGAAGAAAGGTTTCTTAATAAACAATGCCACTCAACCGTTTTAATAGAAGAAAAAATTTTCACTTACCACGCAAAGATCAGTATAAAGAATAGCCTCTATCTTGCACATAATCCTGAAGGCGTTGACGAAAGTTTACTTGTTAAGAGTTGTATCCAGTGGGGCTAATTTACACAATAATAGTTTGTGTGATTTACCTTTTTTGAAACTGTTCTTCAGAATATTTGATGGCCCAGGTATGGGCATATTGATTTCGGACAAATGTATATTTTTGATAAGTTACATTATATTACCAATTATCTTAGCACAACGTTTATTTCGGATGTTACTAGTAAATTATCATTCGCTTCATCTTCAAAAAAATCAGGTTCCTACGGTAGCACTACTAGATTAATCTCTTCAGCGTCCATAAAATTAGGACCATTTATTGTATCTTGTAATTATTGTTATAATAAAGCTAGTCGACACATCTGCAAAAATCATAAGTATGTAGACCAATAGAAAAATAAATGGAGATTCATTCTCAACCCAGCCGAGTTTGAGGACGAGAGCAACCTGATAGAGCTCTACGGAGCTAGATTTCTCTTCCAAAAGTAGTTGGGTCACCTACTTGGTGAATTATAGAGGAACCTCAATTGGGACACGAAACTAAATCTCACATTAAACAGAGTGAGAAAAAGGCTAGACTCCTGGGAGCTCTGCCAGGTAAATCTTGGGGTACACAGAGACTCTTCTGCATGCCTACAAAACCAACATTAGATCCATTATTGAATACAGGGCTGTTTTTTACTACGCACTGAACAACCGCCAAATAAACGCCATCATGGCTACAGAACGCGAGATCTTGAGAAATATCATGAAGGAAGCGTGTTGACTATTCCGTCGCGTCGGCATGAATCCACCAATTCTCAAATATACCTACTATAGAGGTAGAATCTGAACTCTTGGCAAGAGATATGTCCTATGAACCATCACAAGCTCCAACATCTAAACAAAAGAGGTCCTAAAAACATCTTGCCACTGTCTACACATACTCACCAAGCATCCCGCAAAGAAATTTCCTTTCCTCACAGCTTAACTTTCTAATTTGCTAACATGCAGCCTAAAATACAGCCTAAAATGTGTATGGTAAATTTTTCTTTAAATTTAAACATATTTTAAGGTTCTAAATAAAATGTCCTATAGATAGGAAGCTAGCCCATAATTGGTTTTATCTTCAAATGGTTACAATTCTTTGTCTCTAAATATCTAGCTTTAATCTATTTTGTGCAGATTCCATCCAAGTTCTCTCGACAGTACCTAAGTTTCATGGTGTCTTTAGGTACTTTCTTAGTTTTATGAAACTATTGCTAGCATTATGGATTGACTCCTTTGTAATATTAATCAATCAAATCAATTACTCAGCCCTATGCGTCCACTGCTGGACATAGGTCTTTCTCTTGTTTGTCTATTGTGCTCTATCTTGAGCACTTTTCATCCAATAGAGTAGAGGGTCTTCCTCTACTTCTTTTGTCTAACCTCGGCTTCCACTCAGCAATCTCTTCGTCCATTCATTCGGGGCGACGTGTCCGGCCAAGTTCCATTTCAGTGTGGCAATTCGGGAAATTACATCGGTAACTCCTGTTCTTCGTCTTGTCTTCATTTCTAACTCTTTCACGAAGGATATACTCAGCATTGATCTTTTTATTTTCCTCTGAGCTATTTGCAGCGTTTTAGAGCTACTTGTAGCTGTCAATGTTAAAGTTTCGGCACTATAGATCATCACAGGCAACACACATTGGTTAAATGTTTTACGTTTTAAAGAAATTAATATATCGCTTTTAAAGATGTCTTTGAGGTTTCCATAGGCTGCCCATGCTACTAGGTATATTCTTTTTCGTAGTTCGCATGTTTGGTTGTCTTTTGTGATCTTTATTTCGTGTGCAAGATATATGTATTTTTCCACCAGCTCTACTTCGTTTTCTCCAATATTGATATTTCCGCTAAGTACTAGGTTTGTCATGAATTTTGTTGTGGAGATGTTTATTTTAAGACCCACACTGGCACATCATAACTAAAGTTCATGTAGCATTCATTGTACATATTTTTTTGAGGTTGTCTGAGAACAAAACAATGTCGTCTGCGAATTTGAAATTTGAAATCTTCTACCGTCAATGTTCAGGCCTCTCTCCTCCCAGTTAAGTTGTTTACAAACATATTCTAGTACTGCGGTAAACAGTTTAGGCGATACGGTATCACCCTGTCGGACTCCTCTGCCGATTGGGATATAATCTGTGTTTTCAGGTAGTTTCACCGACATAGTTGATTTCTTATATGTATTGTAAACAAACCTTGTATATCGGTAGTCAATGCGGCATCCGCATAGAAATCAAGTTTTTTCTCAAGACGATTCGTTACTATTCTTCTAAAGGTCGATTCAGACACATCAGTCCCGTCATAGTCTCGGCGCCGAACCGGTTCTGTTTGGTCACAGAACTATCAACTATCTGACAGCTGGGAAACTGTTTGTCAACTGATGAGTGTGAATGCCGGCAACATATACTTCATCTAATTTAGATAACGACTTACGTCATTATTTACGTCAGAGATCGAAGTTGACATAGTTGCCAAAGTATAAAAAAATCCTGACTCCATTTTAAATCAAATAGGTCACATAATTATTGCAAAAGTATTACCATCTCTTTACAACGACTATTTAAATTCTTACGTGACATTTTTGAAATAAAATACACTAATTTTGTTCTAAAAAGAACAGATTTTATTAAACAGGTAAAAATATAAAACAAGAGGTATTCACTTTAAAATTCAAAATAATAAAGTACAAAAAGTGTCAACACCGCAACTGTCAAATAAGTGTTACCAATTTATGCCAAAATTTTACCTTCGTTCGATTACAGTTACAGTGTGTTCCGAACAAATGTTCTTGATAAAAACTCTTTATAATGGATTTATACAAATTAAATGAAACATATTATTGTGTCTTTCTTTAAGTTAACATTAATAGAAATTTTTAAATATTATTTCTACGCGTATATAATAAAATATGTCTAGTGGCTGTAATGCCAGTGTACTCGGTAAAGTGATTCTAAAAAGAACACACCTAAACTCTAAATATTTCGTGTTGGTATCATATGACGTCACAGGTTATGACACCGATGACGTGCATCGTTATATAAATTAGATGAAGTGTATTTGTATTAAAGAATATTTTGTATGACGGATTGTTCGGTTCGGCGCAATCACTGTGACGAGACGTGACTGATGTGTCTGAATCGACCTTTAGGAGTTTGTATAGGTGACTAAGAAGACTGATAGGTCTGTAGTTTTCTAATTCATGGGATCTCCTTTTTTGTACAATAGAATTACCTTAGCATTGTATCATTTGTCGGGTATATTACTGACCAAAAGGCACATGTTAAAAAAGGTTTTTTTATTTTCTTAAGTAGGCAAGTGCCTCCGATTTTGATTGCATGAGTAACTACACAATCTTCGCCTGGAGATTTTTTATTCTTTGCTTTTCTTAGGGCTAGTTTTATTTCGTCCATTGTGATTTCCTTTGTAATATATACCACACAAAAAGAAGTGCTAAGTTTTAATTGTAGTAATGAAAAGTTAAAATGGAAAAACAAATTCGCGTTTTATTAAGGTTAGTTAGCATTACAGGAGAGAATAGCCAGCCATTGTAGGAATAGAGGAAAATAATTTGTAAAATTAAGCGACCATTAAATTCAATTAGTCGAATCCCGTTAAGTGTTAAACCGAGAGTTAAACCGAGTAAAACGCCGACAAGCCGTCAAATTAGGCATTATTTTTTGTAATAATTGCCAAAGACCCGCTCTCAGAAATATGACTAATGGATCGCATTGTCTTGTCTTTTTCGGACGTTATTATCACATCTCTTCTACCGCCCTTCTTCACTTTGTCTTATCACTGTCTCAATTTGAGGGGAAATAAGGGCTGGTGGGATATCTTTTCGAGGTCGTTATTCGGAAAAATCTTTATTTGATGCGCTGGTGTATTCTGCACAAAGGAAATTTAAATGTTCAATTAGAGAAACGCAAAGACTATTTATTTTGTTAAACTTTAGATGTAGAATAACATTTATTCATGATTGTAGATTGTCTTTATCGATTATAATGAACAAATTGTCACACAATATTCAAATAAAAATAATTTTCTTGAGCAAATAAATGAAATAGTCGTATATATTTAGCATTTATAGGTTTGTTTCTGCAGTTGTTTGTACCGGGTGGTCCAATAAGCCGATCTCTCGGCTCTATATCAGAAACTATTCATGTTATAACTTTAGAAAAAAAAAATTCTTAGTAAAAGTGGCCAAGAGAAATCGCTGGAAATAACTTTCAAGATTCTGGATTAACCGCTAGGGGCGTAACCTGCGAAGAAAATTTTGAAAACCAGTTTTTTGGGAAATATGTCCAATTATACCAAGTGTTAAATAAGTAAACTAGAAAGGGGCATAAATTCTGCACAAAATTGTTCAAGTACTTTTTTTTTATTTTTTCAAATAAGGGGTGGGGGAGAGTGGGAAAGTATTTGTGGATAAATACCTATAACTTTGGTTTGGATCAACCGATTTTAACAAAATTAGTGTCATTAAAAACAGTATGGATGAATTAATTTACATCTACTATAAAATAATTGCATTTAGTTTTAATTGTCGTAGGTAGAGGGTACTTTCGAATAGAAAAAATTAAAATTTGTTTTTTTTTTTTCAAAATTTTTAATGGAAACACCTATTTATTGTAAATTATAATGGAACTGGATTAAATTCGTAACAAAATGGCGCAAACCGCATGTTAATAGCTTTTATCGAACTCGAGATATGAACAAAAACGCATAAACATAAGTAAGTATAGTATTGACACACCCTGTATTATAAAATAAATTAAAAAATAAGTCAGTAGGTACTTTCAAAAATTTTTATAGTAGAAAACTCTTAATGTTGATACCTATTTTGACCATTGTTATTTCATATGATTTAAAATTGTTTTTTCGAAACTAAGTAGGCTACCACAATGAATTTGACAGGGAGTTCATATTGTTTATTTATTGACAGCAGTCAAAATATTGTAAAGAAGTGTTATATGTATTATAATTCGAATTGAAAATTGTATTTTTTTCAATGGATATTAATATTGGTAATATTAGTAATTAATTATCAGTACTAATAATTCGTGATGAGTATATCAAATTGTATATGATTGGAGTTTATTTCGAATATCACCAAAATCGCGCTATTGCCTCACGTATATATTCGGTAAGATATCCTGGGAGGAGATATTGTGGCAAAGAAGTAGATATTTCGGACTACTCATATGTGGATTCTGTTGAATTAAAGCAAGAACATTGATTGAATTATCTTTGGTCATAACTCTACTACGTCGTTTAAAACAAGGACGTGAAAAACTACCAGTTTCTCTTAATCTTTTTGCCTTTCTTTCAAACACTTCTTTGCCATAATGTCTCCTGACACGATATCTTACAAAATATATACGTGAGGCAATAGCGGCATTTTGGTGACATTCGAAATAAACTCCAATCATATCATACAATTTGATATACCTACTCATCACGAATTATTTGTACTGATAATTAATTACTAATATTACCAATATTAATATCTATTGAAAAAAGTGCAATCTTTAATTCGAATTATAATATAGCACTTCTTAACAACGGTTTGACTGCTGTCAATAAATAAACAATATGAACTCCCTGTCAAATTCATTGTCTTAGCCTACTTAGTTTCGAAAAAACTATTTTTTACAAAATAGGTATCAACATTAAGATTCTGCTATAAAACAATTTGAAAATACCTACTGACGTATTTTTTAATGTAATTTATAATACAGGGTGTGTCAATACTATACTTACTTATGTTTATGAGTTTTTATTCATATCTCGAGTTCAACAAAAGCTATTAACATGCGGTTTGCTCCATTTTGTTACAAATTTATTCCAGTTCCATTATAATTTACAATAAATAGGTGTTTCCATTAAAAATTTTGAAGAAAAACATATTGTAATTTTTTTTATTTGAAAGTTCCCTCTACCTACGACTATGAAAACTGAATGCAAGTATTTTATAGTAGATGTGAATTAATTCATCCACACTCTTTCTAATGACACTAATTTCATTAAAATCGGTTGGATCAAACCAAAGTTATAGGTATTTATCCACAAATACTTTCCCACTCTCCCCCACCCTTTATTTGAAAAAATAAAAAAAGTACTTGAACAACTTTGTGCAGAATTTATGCCCCTTTCTAGTTTACTTATTTAATGCTTGGTATAATTGGACATATTTCCCAAAAAACTGGTTTTCAAAATTTTCTTCGCAGGTTACGCCCCCTAGCGGTTAATCCAGAACCTTGAAAGTTATTTCCAGCGATTTCTCGTGGCCACTTTTACTAAGGAATCTTTTTTCCTAAAGTTATAACATGAATAGTTTCTGATATATAGCCGAGAGATCGGCTGATTGGACCACCCGGTACACTATGCACTCTGCGCAGACGTGAAGTTAGACTGTTTCCTGACCGCTAGTCAAAATTTTTGCTGCAGGAACGATTTGCTGATTGTCGAAATTAAATTAATATAACAACCTAATATTTTTGGTTAATATAATAATATTGCCTTTATGTAGTTTGTTTTAAATTTTTATTTGTTTGCCTAAAATTTACAAACAAGAGATACATGAGGCGAAGTCTAGCTAGAGCTACTCCACTTAACCTCAAGTTTACAAAGTTAGTTTGAAGTAATTAGAGAATGAAAAAAGTGATTTTTAATTTGACATAAATAATAATATAATATTGAAATGATAGAAATAGTCATGTGGCTACTAGAAAAATAATATAAAGAAAATAATTTGTGATGTTATGTCATAAATAATATGAATGATAATTAAAAAACAAAAATATCTAATAGTAACAATAACGACAACAATATACTATATAATAATAATAACGTTACTGCGATTGTAGTAAAAACTTCTATAATGCCGCTTCATAAAATCAAGAGATACCTCTTAAATTTATTGTTAAAGTACTTAACACTAAAACAGCATTGTTAGTAAACGACCGCTGGAAAATAGCTAGTCTATATTTTGGCAGCATAAGACTGTGAGGATATCTCAGATCCAGATTATAAGCATCTCCACGAAATACTAATTTCTTCCTTAAATAAATAGGATTTGACGACGAAATAATTCGATACATAAATGAGGCGAGATGATATTTGTATAAATTATCTATGGTTAACCATTGAAGTTCTTTTATTTTGCATGATACACGATCATATTTTCTTATACCAAAGACAAATATGCAACAATTATTTTAAATTGTTTGCATTTCGTAACTTAATCTAAGCGAGGATCAAATACCAAGAGCCCATAATTAAGAATTGACATTACCACAGTTTCACAAAGCAACTTACGTAATTTAAAGTTTAAAATGCCTTTACTTCTATAAAGTTGACGTATAACTTAATAGCATTTTTTTACTAAAAGGGTGAAATGCTCTTGAAATCGTAGTGTACAGTCATATGTGACTCATAAGTTCCTGCAACTATTAACATTTGTTGGAGGTTTATTTTTTATAATTAGTTTTAAGTTATCCTGCATAGTGACTTTATTTTTGCACATTATAACAAAGAATTACATTTTTTAGCATTTAGTTTACGATTATGTCTAGTGGAATAAGTACAAATAGATTCCAAATCCTGATTTATTTTTGTGACGCTTGATTTACAGAGTTAGGTTCAAAAGAGAAATACAGTTGTGTGTCGTCTGCAAAAGAGTGCAATTTCAAATTATTTAAAGGTTTATACAGGTGGAAATATATATTGAAAAAAGAAGAGGACCAAGAACCGAACCTAGAGGCATTCCTGAAGTGACAGATGCAAATTCTGATGAATTATTATCGGTTATGAGCTGTTGATTACGATTTACCAAATAAAATTTGAAAAACTGTAAGAAGGTATCATTAAGTCCAAAATATTTCAATTTAGCACACAGAAGAGCGTGATCAATAGTGTCGAAGGCTTTAGAAAAATCAAGCAAGATGACTGAAGTTGCTTTTCCTTCATCAAATAATCGACGTATATTACTTGTTAAGTCACGAAGCAGGGTCGTTGTACTAAAATCTTTTCGAAAGCCTGATTGTATATACGTATTTACATTATTTCTAAAAATATAATCGTAATCTGTTTATAAAAAATAACCTTTTCTAAAATTTTTGACAGTCCCGGTTTCATTCGGCGAATATCTAGATTCATTATTTTTTAATCAAACAAATATATTTATAATATGGAAGTTAAGTACTACTTACCTTTTCTCAAAACGATATCTTCGTTGAAAGTAAAATTTTAACAAAATAATAATAAAACACATTTTTCTAAACCGCATTTAAAGGTTACATTTGTTCAGATTTACAGTAGTTTATAATTATTGTAAACCAAAGCCCCTCGACAAGTCAGTCAGTATATCTTGGACAACAACCAGACACTGCCAGTCCTAAATCTTTATAAAAAATACCGAGATAGGGTAGGGACTTTCTAAATGAAATCCATGAAAATAATGTGGGCAAAGGTAGCAGAACAACTAAATGACTTACATACTGTTAATTTAAATGCATGTCACTGCGAAAATAGATAGCGAGTAATTGAAAGGAATTTTAAGAAATATATAGATGAAAGTAAAAAAAAGGAAGAGGCCGCACAACATTTAAATATAGTAATGAACTGGATGAGATATTTGGGCAAAAAAGAAATGCCAACCCTGAGTTTCTGTTATCTTATGAGGCGATGGAAAACCTGCAGATATAGTAGATTTTATTTTTTGAAATTAAGATTTTTGACTACTGAACATCTTTATTTATTATATAAGGTACTCTAAATAAATATTTAAAAAAATCCCCCTTAGCGTGAGGGGATCCCGCACGATCGTGATGTTCAGACTTAAACTGCTTTAGTACACGATCGTGACTGCATCAGGTTTTTAATGTAAAATGGTACAAAACCAATATTTTTGATAGAAAACATAAATTTTTAAATAATATCTATAGTAGTAGGAACTTTTAAGTTATCACTTCAGATATTAAAGGTAAATCAAATTATAACAAAAAAAATAATTATTTTCCTTAAAAAATAATAAAAACACTCAAAAATTATTTTGAAACATATCTACTTTGTATGATAGCCTGCAAAACCGTTTTGTTTTCTAGATAAACAAAGGTAAACTTCACATTTGATACATAGTATCTTGGATTTACTTTTGCATCCTTCCATTCTGCACGATTTAGGACTGTCTATTACATCAAATTATGAAAGATGGTCATACCTGTCATACCCATCTGCCACCTCCATTCTAAATTCCAATAAGTCCATTATTTTATTTTTGGATGTTCCCATTGAAATTGATTTTAATACGTACAGTTTCCAAGCATTCGAAATTAAAAGGTCAAAAAAAAATGAAGGATGACTTTTAGAGTCCATTTTTTTCATTTTGATGAAGGTCCGGTAGTATTCTATAGACTGATCAAGAATATCTACACCTCCCATATTCTTATTGTAGTTCGCGATTACTTTTGGACATTTAACGTCTGTAAATGCTGATTGACTTTTATCCCATTGCTTGATTTGACAAGAATCATTTCCAGAAGTGCAATTGGATGTTACTAGGACGGATTTGTTGTCCATCCATTTTACAACAATATCATTGCTAATGAACTGTTGAGATAAACCACGTTTCATTTTGCTATCTTGCTTAAAATCAATATTTTTTCTATCAGGAATTCGATTCATCATAATTGTGCCAGTCCCATGAAGTTCCATTTCTATTAATTTTTTCAGTTAAGGTATAGATGAGAAAAACCGGTCGAAATATATACAACTACCACATAAAATAGTCTTAGATAGATGAAGAATGACAACAAAACCTAGAAATCTGTCTCCACAGATTTTGTCAGATTTTTTGCTTTACTGACCTATTTAGTCAGTTACATATTTTGTTAACTTTTATACTAACATTTGCATTTATCTATTTATATAAATTTTACACTGTTTTTATTCCGCCTTTGTAACCTCTAATTAGTAATAATATACTATCCACATTGTTACATCTTTAAAATAATTACAAAATTGCTATTGCACTTATGTTTCTATATGAAAATAATATACTTTCTATTTATTAACTAATTTTCACAAAACAAAGCTCGTAGTTAGGCAAATATAATAATCCTTTATAACTTCCAACATTATGAAATAATTTATTCGTGAATACATTGAGTTAGTTTCCCGAGAAAAACAAACCATGTGTTCACATTTCACCGCACTTTCGGGATCTGTTTATTTAGATTTTTTGCCTGCGGATAAATTCACGTATTTTCTAAAAGTTTTAGGCTACAGGTATATACATATACGGGAATGTTTGGTCTTGATGAGGCTCTACCTTATTTTAGTAATATCAGTTACAGTATACTTAGTATAATATAAGGATCTTATTAACATAAATAACTAGATGACACCCGATATACGTTGTTATCTAGATACGACCCTCTGCCAGGAGTGCTCCAGATGTGATAAGATATTAAGATATTACAACTGTAGCAATATAATTTGCTTATAGGGGGCTAAGAGGGTGAACTGGGCAATTACTGGGCCTGTAGAGCCATTTCCGAACGGCTACTCGTGTTTTGGTTGGAGAGCAAGGTCATGAATAGGATTCTGTTTTTGTTTTTTTTTTGGGGGGGGAGGGATTGGGAGACTTACTACGAAAAAGAAATCAATAATAAATACTTACAGAAATGTCCTCTGCAAATACCAACCAACAGAGGATTTCCAAACAAAATTAATCAGTATGGAAACAATTAATACAATTGTACAAAAGAAACGTTGACATGAAATCATGCAGTCATGAAATGTAGGTTGCATAAATCTAGGATATGTTATATTACAAATAGTTTAATACAACTTTATTATCATAAATTGATTCATAGAATCTTTTTAAATTCAGTTCTAGATGTGATGAACCTTGGACTGTTGGAAGTTTGTTCAACCTTCCCCTGTGGCTGGCTAACCAGTTACAACGTAGACTATTAACATATGATTTTTTGGATTGACTTCTCTTGTTTGTTCTTTATTTCATCTCAACCGATTACTGGAGAGAAGAAAGGAGTTCTTAACCACCTTTTCCCTTCAGTTTTTTGGTTTTTACAGACAGTTTGTTGACCAAATTTTGTCATATTTTTTAAATAAACCGCTCTATTGTACTGGAGTTGGTCGTAATACGCTTTGTTGATATGTCACTAGTTGACCTCTTGGCATCTGTCTTTTCACGTTGTTGACGTTTAACACCTGTTGCCTTCATTTCACCGGCAGCACTCGACAAGCCTAGTGGTAACTTCATTATTACTTTTAAATTACTAAAATTTTTAATTAAACATTAGAATAATGCCACCTAAAGTTAAAATGAAATCTTAATTATTTAATTACTGTTGGAAGTGCATTCTTGGACCTTTTAACTAGTTCTTTTCTACACTAATTTTGTTTTTTATACATGATAAATTTTTACCTATATTTTTTTTAACATACATGTACTACTACCACATGTTTTTTTTGCTGTGCTAATTTTATGAAAATTGTCAACTATATTTAGTTCAATTTATTGTTTATACAATGTCCATTGTCGTAAGCTTCTTTACAATAATTGTGAATATCTTTGACTGCTACATATCTTTTTGAGGTAACATACTTAATAGCTTTTCATTGGATGTTAGGTTTTTCATATTGTTCTTTTTAGATGAACTGATGATGTTATCAAATTGGATAGCGAAATGTTTTCAATAAATAGATGAAGTAGCCATCATCTTTGTCTTTTTTTCTCCAATTTTTGACCGAAAAACCTGCCACTCTTCGAGTAATCCTTATTTTATATTGGATTGACGGTCGTACTCCTTTTCTCGATATATATATATATATATATATATATATATATATATATATATATATATATATATATTCTTAAGCGACCGTAACTTTTGGTTGTCAATAACAAGCATAAAATTCTTTTTAAATTAATGTAAATTAATGTAAAAAAACAGTTCATCCTGTATATTTTCCCAATTTATAAAATGATGTATTTGTTAATGAATGAAGTTAGTTTTCTCGTGAAAAACACGCCACGTGTTCACATTTCGCCGTATTTTCAGAGTTTGTTTATTTAGATTTTTCGCCCTAAGATAAATTCCCGTATTTTCTAAAAGTCCTAAGCTACAGGTATAAACTCGTACGAATATATGTCTGTGGTTTCTTCGCCAACTTCTACGTAGGGTCGTAGCTTATAATTAGTAACGATGTGGCCTAAATTGCTTAATTCTCCCGGAGTTTCTTGGGACATAAACAAAGGAAAACACCTAGTCCTTGAAATTTAATCTGCTCGTATGTTTGAATTTACTTCAGACACCGAGGGAATATTTCATGAGTCCCAAATTTGCTCATCAGTTCCGTCTGCAAAGAGGGGACTGATGCTGGTGTCACGAACGTAGAGACAAGGGTGGATCCACCCCACTGCGACACCTGCTTGTTACCAGAGTGATTTACACGAGGAGTCTTTGACCTAACAATAGCCATTCTCTGGTTTGAGGACTTTACAATTGAAGGTTTAAGTGCAATGGTAGCACAATAGAGCATACTCAAAGTTTTGTTATCATTTTATTTTCTTTTCCCCTTGTAAATTAAAACAACATAGCTGTTTAATCATAAGCTTACTAAAAAAACAATCGTAAAAAAATTTTAGTCTGCCGAGATTATTAAAGTTTCTGAATACTGCTTCACAGTTGTAGCATCGTAAAATAAAAAAGACAACAAAAAAGAAGACATCAAAAATATATGTTTATTTAAAAACAAGTTATTGAAATTCCTCGGCAGAATGTAGTAGGATCTGGTTACCAATATTGAAAGAGGAAGTTATTAATAAGAAAATACCAGTATTAGTAAGTCAGTAACATATAAAGGATATATCATTTATGTTTTTTAAATAACGTAACATATAAAATCAGAATTTTGATGTTTGTTGAAGGTAAACTAAATTCACGAACAAATACTTACAATGTCGGGATAGTATTATGAGGTTTTTTTCCTGGTTTTCCCTCATAATTTACTATGGAATCACTAACAGGAGAATTTTACTGTCATCATGTCATGTGTTTGTCTTTTTAAAGACGAATTACATGCTATGATTTTTTTCTGACGGATATTTTCAAGTTAAAGTTGATTTTATGTAATCGAATGAACTATCTTATAAGTAAAGTCGTCCCAGGAGCGCAACTCAACAATATTGGCAATATCATTTTAAAGTCGTCTACTTTAAAATGCATAATGTATGTCTGAATTGTCAATATAAATGAGTCAGATAAAATTAAATTATTAGAAGAATTTTTCACCATGTAACAAAAAACAAAATTTGTTTAATTTACTGTTTGTATTTTGAGAACGATTTCCGAAGTGGAAATTGAAACGTCAATAAACATATTTTTATCTTTAATTGTGGCTTATTCCCAGTTTAATAGTAATTAATTTACAATGCCACAAGAAAATAGCTTTAGAACAATATTAAGTTATTGAAAGTACTGAGTACACAAAAACAGATTTAACAATAAAAGCTAAATAAAAATGGTGTTGACAGATTGAAAAATGAGTAAATAGTATGCGCAGTCATGCAAAATATGGTTAATTGTTTCAGATTCTCTGTTACTGAGTCTGCAGATTTAGTCTTCATGAAACAGTCCCTTGTATAATATCATTGATAATGGCTCATGTCCAATAAGAAAGCCTTTTATAGCTAATTCCTGCTTGTTTTCTGCAGTACTTCTATCAGACTCATCTTGCCTTCGGATCCAGGTTTTTTTCTGTTCGCGGAAGATGCATTTTAACACACTCACAGTCGACTCTGAATGTTTTAAACATTTTATAACTGATGCTTTTCTAGCACCCGTTTTTTCTTTTATTGGTATTTCTCGATGATACGAAACACATACCAGTGTTGCACTATTGGTGTTTAACCAGTTTGTGCAGTTTTTATATGGCGAAATAAGTTAAATGTAAATTTATCAATTATTTCAATAGTGTGTAGCATTTCTAAATTCTTTGGTATATATCCTTTTGGGAATCCCCTCGTATGTGTTAAAACACCAAAGAATGTTTTTAGTGTATTTCATTTCTTATCGTACGTATTAAAACACGAAGTATTCTTTCAATTCCTTTTAGCATCGCCAAGGTCGATAAGTTTGTTTATGTTTTCTTCTTCTTCTTTAAGTTCCATCTTCTATCGAAGGTTGGAAATCATCATGGCTATGCGGACTCTGTTGACTGCTGCTCTAAAAAGTTCTGCACTACTGCATTCAAACCATTCCCTTAAGTTCTTAAGCCAGGATATTCTTCTTTTTCCCACATTTTACTTTCCTTGAATTTTGCCCTGTAGTTGTAATAATGCGTATTTTTGCTTTCTCATCACATGTCCCAAGTACTCAAGTTTTCGTCTTTTAATAGTTAATATTATTTCCGCCTCATTTCCTATCCTTCTAGTTAGTTCCATGTTTGACATTCTTTGAATCCATGATATTCGTAGGATTCTTCTGTAACACCAAAATTCAAAGGCGGCCAGCTTATTCAGATGAACTTGTTTTAGTGTCCAAGCTTCCAGACCATAAAGAAGAGTAGAGAACACGTAACATCGAAGCATTCTCAGGCGTAGTTCTAACCTTATATCCCGACAACAAAGAAACTTTTTAAGTTTAATAAATGATGTACGTGCTATTTCAATACGTGTCTTAATTTCTTTGGTTTGGTCTACATCTGATGTTATCCATGTTCCTAAATATTTATAGTTATTAACATTCTTAATTGCAGTATCTTCAATAGTCAATTGGATATTTGCATGTGCAGATTTAGTCATGATCATGCATTTAGTTTTCTTTAAATTTATCTTCAGTCCGTACTCATGACAGCGTTCATTAAGGCTTTGCATTAGGTTCTGTAAATCATTGTTGTTATCCGTAATTATTACTGTATCGTCTGCAAAACCTAAGTTATTCAAAACTACTCCATTGATAGATATACCTTCTATTAAGTCTGAGAGCGCTTCTTGAAATACCGCTTCACTGTAGACATTGAAAAGTAGTGGGGACAGCACGCAACCCTGGCGGACTCCTCTCTGTATTTTGATATTTTCGGTGTACTGGCTGTCAACTCTTACCTTGGCAGTTTGATTCCAATATAAATTAGATATAATTTTCAGATCACGACTGTCAATATTTTTGCTTTTTAATATATCTACAAGCTTTTTATGTTGAACTTGTTGAAATGTTTTACAGATGTGCAATTTTTCGGCATTCTTTTGATCGAACCGCATAATATTCTGCGTTTCAAATAAATATTCCCGTTTATATATTTTGTTTATACCAAGTTAAGCCAATGATTTTTAAGATTTAGCTCACACTCGCTAAGGCCGTTGTCAAAAGCACTTGCTTACAGTGTTAGTCCGAATTTTACTTCAAATTTGTAATGTTTATTGTTTTTGTCCCTTTTTATGGAAAATATGTAGTGTATAGTAGCAGTTCAGTGTATAGTTGCAGTTTAAGTGAGGTTTGAAGGAATCGTTTTTTCCATCCTCGTTTTGTTTGTTTAAGTGTAAGACCAGTTCTACCCCCCAGAAATTCCAGTGAAGTCTAGTTTTCACCGCCAGAACTTTAAGTGCAATCCAAATAACTTTTGTGTTTAAATTTTAAAGGAAAAATAAGAATAAACAGCTTTATTAATAATTGCTTTCATAAGAGTTTAAAAAGAAAATTTTTTATTTGTAATAAATTATTTCTGCCATAAATTATAGCCTAGTAACAATGGTAAGTTTTGTAGTATCTCCAACTCCTAGAGTTAGTAAACGGCTAAGGCATAGTAAGTGTTTCTCTTTGTTATTTTTGTATTTACTTTTGTGGCAATTAATATAGTATTTTTGTATTGTCTATTTTTGTAACTGTTTGTGGTGAGAAAACAATAAATGTTCAATTTTTTTCCTAATCCATTTTGTTTATTTCTCTTAACTATCTCTCTATCCCCTTTTTTGAGTTTCATTTAAAAATATATATTTTTCATTCCTAATAATTATTTCAATAGTTACAACTAGTTGTTGTAATCGTTACAATTTGGCACCTCGAATTGGCGTCCCATTTTAAATAGCTAGAGAACCTTCTGTTGTTTTGTTTGTTCTAAGAGACTTATGTAAGTACCCCTTTGTTTCATTTTTGTTGTTGCCCTAATACAACCCCCTTGCCATTCACTTCTCCACGACCCAGCTCTCCAAATAAACCCTAAGTGCCGTTCGCGTAAGTTTCGTTTATTTTTCTTGCCCTATCTCCACCTCCAGTAACTTCTGTCTCCAATTTTCAACCCCTAATGGTAATACAAGTGTGTGTGTATCTATGTGAAATTTATTCTTACCCTACATTTGATAATGTATGATTCTTTTCTCTATCCAGCGTACTGGGGCTGTGGAATCTCGTGGTTTGATTCTTACACTTCGGTGGACGGTTATGTAGAAATCTGTGTTAATCTCGCAGTGCCTATACGAATACTGCCTGTGGCTGTAAGCCGCATAGATTCCTTGCGTATCTCGTTAAGAATATTAGGAAGGTGTCTACATGACCGTATTACATACGTAATGTAAATCCATACACACAAGTTAATTAAACTAAATAAAAAAGGAAATAATAATAATAAATACTTTATCAAAAATAATAGGGAAAAATATGTGTGGAGAGACGGAATAGCTCCATTTAACAAAACAGCAAAAGACATGTAAAAAATGTTGAGTGACCTAAAAAAATCATCATCTATGGAACATCAACATATACCACGTTATGGCAGATTTTTCGCGTCTTTCAAAGCCAGCTTCAATAAATGTAGTTAAGGACAGCACTTGGTCACAGCAACTTCATCCTCTTTTAAATCCAGCTTGTTCAATTGGTACAGCATTCTCAATGGTGTTACATATTCGGTTATGACATTTTATTGTTGTGTGACAAACGAAGTGGTGTGTTTATATCGAAGATACGACGAAGATGTAAGATGACGTAAGAAATATCAGTCATCAAGCGATAAAAAGGTCGTAATGAAGTGAATGGGGACATACAGCGCATTCTCTCTGTGAAAAATTGTTTTTAGATTGTTTTATGTGTGAAAAGAAAATGAAATAAATCGTTATTACTAAAATACATCTATAACACAGGCCTACATTTTTATTTTCATAAAAAAGTGTTTTAAGTTGACTAGGTGTCCTATAGTAAATGGGATGTGCTAATCACGAAGCTGTACTTAGTTTTTTTCCAGCATGTCAGGTTTCTATGAAAAGTGTGTTTGAAATTTTTCATAGAAACTGCCAAAAACACTGAGAAAATATTTATTGAAACCTTATTTAATATAAAAATACACTGCAAAATTGAGTTGTTAAAAAAAAAGAATTCAGTATTACCTACGTTAGTCAATAACGTTTTTTTTAATAAAACCGTTCCTTTTTTCATGAAAACTGCAATTTGTGGTCTTCTTTTAATGGATTTTTGTGATCGAGTCTCTCTTCAAGGTTCAGCAGTAATCAGCCATCATACTTATATCCCATCTTTTTTGGAAACGTCTTTTCATCTCCTTTATATCTTGATGGAACCTTTCTTTCAGCTCCTCGCTGACAGCTTCAAGATTTTCGGGAAAATAGTCAACGTGTTAATCCAAAAAACGAATTTTTGACGCCCATATTGCATCCCGATTTTTTATAATTTTCGACGATGTTAGCTACAATTTCTTTATAGTTTGGAGACTTGTTATTTCCAAGGAAACCGCATTCTTCGATAGCCCCAAGTCTTTTATTAAGTCATTTAGTTCAGCTTTTGAGATTGGTCTATCTCAGGATTAAATTCATCTTCATCGGTTCTTTCGTCTGTACTTTCATCTGATGATGGCTGTTGGATAGTGTGAAGTAAAGTTGGAGGAATAGGGATTACTGGTTCATGTGATACAGGTCATTTAGCAAAAGTTAAATCAGGATATTGGATTTTGCGTGAATTTTTTAAATTGAAACCCTTGAATCTCAAGAGCAAAAGTAGCAGTCGTCATGGTTTTTTGGTTTCCTCCCTACCATAGAAATGCTGAAGGGTATAGAGTTACGTGTACCTTTTGTCCATTTTCTCAGTAGTTCGACACACTGAAAGTAGCCACTGCAGCCTAAGGTTTGTCCCGATCACCAAACTTTACAAGCACTAATAATATCTCACAAGGTTTTTTCAAGTTTGTGAAAATTTTGATGGGCAGTGTTTTCATTCAAATGAAATTAACATAATAATGTACTAAAATAATTTCTATCGATCTAACAAAGAAATAATTTTAATGCAATTTACGAAACATCAATAACGTATTTGTTTGCACTAGTACATAATATCTCACTAGATTTTTTTTAGTTTTGCGAAAAATTTTGACGTCATGGACTTAAACCGAATTCGTATTCAGAATCGACGTACCCGTATTGGCTAAGGACATATATGTAAAACTCAAAACACCAAAAATCATGTCGGCCTGTGTAATTTGAATACCCTCTATCTGAAAACGATTTATTCAATATTTTGTATCCAGTTATTAAGTAAAAAGTTCATATTTGAGACAATATAATCTGATTATACATTAATACATATGATTTTATGTATCACCTTGAATGTAGTAAAATATGAAATTTTTCGTATCCCTCTTTGTAATAAATATTAATAAAGTTTAGCATATAACAAATCTTGTAATGGATTTACCCCAAATACCAACATAAATTTGTTTATCTCTGGTTTAATTCATTATTTACTCCTGTGTCATTTGACCTTCTTTTTCCCTTTGTGTTGTACTGCTCTTTGTTAGCATACTTCGGTAAATACACCTAAAAGCCGACAAAGCCAACAAACGTGTACTTTCCCCCCAACAAAATTTCTTTATGCGCCTCTGGAGGTAGAGCCTTGTTCCTCCCTTCTCCATTTTGGATTCGTAAATAAGTCGCTTCGTGAGTTTAGATTTAATGGACAGTTATTCCATTTACCTCTTACGTTTGATAATAAATTCATTTGTAGTTAGTAGAAGGTGGCTTCCAATAGTTTCAGCACTTTGGAAGTTTCCCTTGTGATTTATACCCTTATGTAGACAGGGCTTATGTTCAAATATTTATTAGATACAAAACCTGTAGTACATTTTTTGTGCTCTATTTCATTATTAATTTGTTTAATTAAAACACTGAATAGTAAGTGTAGTTTAGATAAAAGTTGCAGTAAGTTTGTCTTGTAATAGGTTACACAGATTAGAGTAAATTAATTTAAAAATTATAATTAAGATTTAAAAATAGAGGACACTAAAGATTGCTAAAGATGTTGAAAGAACGAAAAATGAATAAAAGTGTGTTAACAAAAAATGATAGGAAGCTATAACTCCAGTCTATCTGGAAAGAAATCATTGATGTTACAGCTGATTTTGCTTTGTTTTTATTTTAAACAATCTTAAAAAATGAAAAAGTCATTTTTTTTTGTCTTATGAAACGGGTCTTATGCAGTTTAGAAAAAATGGTTCAAACAAAAACTGTAGAACTTATCATGTTTTTCAACTTGCGAGTTTCTAAATTAAAATTCATAAAGAATTCTCCTAGATAGTGGAAAACAACTCTTAATTTTGCAATAATTTATAGATGTTAATAAGATAAATGTGGGAGTAATCGGCACTGTAATAAATTACACAACTTGAAATACATATAATTTATAGAAAACTCCATTCTTCTTGTTAATTTATTATTAAGATATTCTTCAGACAAAATACTCCCTTCCAGAACTAACATTAGTTATAATTAATTTTTTTTTTATTAAGTGTTTAGAAAATAAGTGCATGGGGTTCAATAATTGACAACAAGTGTTGACATGTAAAGTTGTAGTAGTTGTTCTCATACAATAGCAATTATATTTTTCAAAGTTTAGTATGTTAACGTTATTTATTTAAAGATATATTAGACATATAAATAAAAATGGATATTAAATTTCAAATACATTTTTAAAGAAGAGTAAATTATCATGATTTATTAGATTTCCTAACATTGAATACTTAAACTAATATCAAAATATGAAGAATAATCACACAAAGCACACCAAGCCTACATATCATATTCCCTAAAGTTTGGAGTTGTTGGAGTAAACTGTTGGAGTTGTTATCAACAGGTCCTCGAAGACACTTCGTCTCAGGACCATTTTACCTATGTAGGGTCTTACGTCGCCATGTTACCAATTCCAACGGTAGCTTAAACTTCATAATCTGTAACCATATATATATATATAATGTAAAACAACTGTAAATTTATAACATTTAAAGGGTTTTCACCCATAAATTTTGGTGGCTCATAGCATGTATACCCTGTTTACACTGATGATGGATTTAACAATCCGAAAATATTCTGTAATGTAATTGTGATAGCCCGTTTGGGCATTTTATTATATACCTTTTATAAAGGATTTCAAATTTTTTTTGTGATATATGGTATACAGCCAGCTACAGGAACTTAGTTTCCTAGTGGATTTTTATCTCACTTGTTATTAACTCAAAACTGACATCATTTGTGGAAGAACCAGATTCCACCCATTCTTCATCTGAATAACTGCTAGAACTTTCAACCTACTTCTATTTTCTTTGTTCTTTTTGTTTAACTTTTAATCTTTCTGTCTCTGCTGTTTTTAGTTTTCTGTTTTTGGCAGCCTCTCGTCTTTTTCCTGCTATTTTCCCTTGCATAATTATTCGAAGCAGTTCATATCTTTTGCCTCTTGTTATGTATCCCAAGTATTACAGTTTTCGTTTTTTTATAGTAAATATGACTTCCTTTTCTTTATTCATTCTTCTCAAGACCTCGACATTTGTGACTCTCTCGGTCCATGATATTCTCAGGATTCTGCCATACATCCACAGTTCAAATGCCTCTAATTTTTTGGTATCAATCTTTTTCAACGTCCATGACTCCATTCCGTAGAACAGCACAGAAAGTACGTAACATCTCATCAGGCGAAGGTTCATTTCAAGGCTCAAATTTCTTTCGCAGAACACTCTCTCCAATTTAGTGAATATGGATCTGGCTTTTTCTATTCTTATTTTGATTTCTGCTGAGCTATCGTTGTCTTCATTTATAAAAGTGCCTAAATATTTGTATTTGCTAACTCGATCGATAATTTCATTGTGTAGATATAAAGTTTGGACATTTTGTATTGATTTCGATATTACTATAAATTTAGTTTTTTTATGTTCAAAGATAGTCCATATTCTTCGCTGCAGTCTGATATCTTATTCACCAATGTCTGTAGCTCTTCAAGTGTTTCTGCGATCAGAACGGTGTCGTCGGCAAATCTCAGATTGTTTAATCTAACACCATTTATTTTAATACCTACGGATTGCTCAGAGAGTGTTCTATTCATTACGTCTTCGGAATAGAGATTAAACAGGGTTGGTGACAGTATACACCCTTGTCTCACACCTCGCTTTATTTCAATTTCTTCAGTGGTATTATTCTCTACTGCTTTCTGATTGTAGTACTAATTTGCTATTAGTCGGATGTCTCGTTTATCTAAATTCTTTTCTGTCAGGAGTCTGATTAGGTGATGATGCCGCACTTTATCAAAGGCCTTGTTGTAATCTATAAAATATTTATGTCAAGACATCTTTGAGACATAACGTTCAGTGCAAACAACGCCTCTCTTGTTCCGAGTCCATTTCGGAATCCAAACTGGGTAATATTGATGTCCACTTCCAGTTTTCTGTGTACTCTAGAGTATAACTTTCAGGAATATTTTCAGTACATGGCTCATCAGACTGATTGTACGGTAATTACTACATTGTTTGGCATTTATCTTTTTTGGTATAATAACAAAGGTGGATAAAATCCATTCTTGTGGTATTTTTCCTGATGTATAAATGCTATTGAAAAGTTCAACTAAAATGTGAATCGAGTCTTTTTCTATTAGTTTAAGGATTTCCGTTGGTATTTCATCTGGACCTGAGGCTTTACCATTTTTCATTCTTTTTAGTGCGTACATTACTTCCTCTTCCGTTATTTCTGGACCTTCGTCTCCTTTGTCTCCTTGATCATCTGCAAAGAGTTCTTCAATATAGTTTTTCCATGTCTTCAACTGTTCTTCTAGTTCTGTTATTATGTTTCCGTTGACATTATACAGGGTATTTGGCTGCTTACGTTTTAGTGTACCTGCAAGTTCTTTCCCTTTTTTATGTACATTAAAAATATCATGTTTTGTCTGCAATTACTCTATTTCTTCATATTTTCTTTTATAAAAATCTTCTTTTGCTATTCTGATTTATATTTTGATTTCTTTCTGTATTTGTTTATACCTTTGTTCGTTTTATCCTTTAATTATTCTCCGATTGTCCATGAGAAGAAGGATCTTATCAGTCATCCACCTTTGCTTTATTTTTTGGTTTTTCTTTAGTCAGAATTTTCTCCGCAGGACCTGTTATCGCCATTTTTACGTTTTGCCATTTTTTATCTATGTTGTTCGTTGGCTAAGATGTTTCTTTTTCATGAAGTATTTTCAAATTATTATTAGTACATTTTTGCAGTTTCTCCTTTACCTCCAGGTTACATAAATGACTGACGTCTATCTGATTTGCTCTTCTTTTCTGCTCCAATCTTTTTAGTTTAACACTCATTTGCGCTATTAGAGGGTTATGGTCTGAAAAGACATCTGCGCCTGGGTAAGCTTTAACGGATTTTAAGGAATTTCTGTATCGTTCGTTTATCAGTAAAAAATCAATCTGGTTTCGAATTATTCTTTCGCTATTGTCCTGGGGTGATTTCCACGTACAAAGTCTTCTCTTTTGTAAGTTGAATATAATCATGTTATTCTCCTGGCAGAATTGAAGTAGTCTGGAAGTGAAGTAGTCTGTCACCTCGTTCATTTCTTTATTATATATATATATATATATATATATATATATATATATATATATATATATATATATATATATATTATTGATGTAAACAATGATTATAAAAGTATTTTCTGCTTATGATGTACATTTGAGTGGAGTATTGGCTATCGAGTGTCTAGTGATAATGCAAGTCAATTACAAATTCGCCAAATACAGTATATACAAGTCAGGTCATCAGAGTGCATTCAAAATTGTGTTCACTTCGATTTCTGTATTAACTGCGATAAAAAGATATTATTATTATTTAGACCTTCTTCATTAACTATTATAGATTATGTTTTTGTCGACATTAACTAGATATAAATATTTTTAAGACTACCTTAATCAACCGCCTTCCAAACTCCATCTACCTTATTTAATTTAACAATTTTTTTGGTTGTTCAATGACCCCAGCACACAAAGAAATAAAACGTGGGATTCCGAATAATTCTGAAATTCAATTAACTCCCAAAACACAATAGAAATGCGTAATCAAGAAAACGTTTTTGCGAATAATTTAGCTACATTTAATTACAAGATTTTTTTTAAACGTTCTTATGTGAAATAACTCACCGGACGAGTTAACTTTTGACCTTACTCTTTAATGAAACAGACTGACTCACAAAATTTTATTAAGATTCGGTCGTAACATCAAAGGTACCCACATTATTCTTGTTTATTAATAAACGGGTTAATAAATGAATTAATGGGTCAAGTCTCTCGGTTACTATGTAGTGGGGAAATCGTATGGGAGAATGGAAACAGTTTTAATCTTAAAAACAACTTAACTAAAATAACACAGTAATTCTTCTCACAATTTATTTCGTTTATTAATTCAAATATTTTAAAAAAAAAACTTCAAAATTGTATGGATAATGGACTTTATTGAATAGTTGTTAACTTAACTCAAGAGTATCTAGAAAATGAATGGTAGCATGGGACTGGTCTTTCACGGTAACACCAATTTCATCATATTAGATCATGACAACAAGAATGGAAGGAAGAGATGGATGAGAATCTCTATGTTGTATCTGGAACTCGCTGGTTGCTTCCTTTCACCTTGGTTATTATGATCGACAAAGAAATCAGCAAGAAGACTATAAAGTAAATGTACCAGTATTTGACACCTTAAAAATAAAAAATACAAATTTTGGATATAAAGGACGCATTTATTTGAAAAAAACCAAAACTTTAATAGAACTTAGGTAATATTATGCTTCTAAAATAATGTGTTTATAATTAGGTTAATAAAAACATCAAAATATTCAGAAAAATAAAAAAAATTTTGGGGCTGCAAATGTCCTTGTCCTCCTCCTCAATCCTTTAGCCCTTGTCATGGCGTAGTGACACCCTAAATATTATTAGTCTGCTGTCTCCATTGACTGCGATCTTGTGCCATATGGACGGCTTCATGTAGGGATTTTCCCACCAAACTCTTCATTTGGTCCACCCATCGTATTGGAGATCTTCCTCTTGGTCTTCGGCCTTCTACCTTACCTTCTACTACCAATAGTTCCATGGTGCCCGTTCTTCTAGCTATGTGGCCGAAGTAAGTTAGGTATGCTTGGTTTACTTTTTTTAGTAGCCTGTCTTTTATATGAAGCTCTTCCAGAATTGACAGGTTGGTTCTATGTTCTGTCCAGGACACGCGTAGAATTCTTCTATATACCCACATTTCGAAGGCTTCGATCTTACTCCTATCGATTTTTTTGAGAGTCCATGTTTCAGCTGCATATGTAGCAATGGGAAAAATAAGGGCATTGACCAACCTAAGCTTAGTATTCCTTGTTATTGTTCGGTCTTTCCATATTTTAATTAATTTAGCAGTTGCGGTTCGGGCCATTCCTAGTCTACGTTTGATTTCTGAGGAACAATCACCATTGTTGGTTATCAGAGAGCCCAAGTATACAAATCTGTCGACTACTTCGAAAATCCCTATTTGGCGTATATGCGGTAGATTATTATTTGCTCTGTCTACAATCATTATTTTTGTTTTTCTGGTGTTGATTTGAAGTCCGAATTCTTCACTTATTCGGCTTAGCCGTTCGATGATGGTAATCATTTCGACTTCATTCGCTGCTAGTATAAGTGTGTCATCTGCGTATCTCAGGTTACTGATTTTTCTGCCTCCTATAGTGATTCCTCCATCCCATTCATCTAGTACTTTTCTCATTATATATTCAGAATATATGTTGTACAGTAATGGTGATAGTATGCAACCTTGTCTAGTTCCCTTCTCTGTTTTGAATGTATTTGAATATATTCCATGTACTTTAACTTTGGCTGAATTTTTATTATACAGATTTCTTATTAGGTTAACTAGGTGGTTAGTATATATTTTCCATTATGCTCCAGAGAGGATCCCATTTTACTGAATCAAAAGCCTTTGTGTAATCTACAAAACAGAGCAACATTGGTATGTTATGTTCTCTCGCTTTTTCTACTATCTGTCTGGTGTTGAGTATTTGCTCACGCGTTCCCTTTCCTGGTACAAATCCACATTGTTCTTCGGCTATCTCTGAAAGTAGAAAGTTCTTTAGCCGTTCATTGATTATATGTAGCAGGATTTTGCTTGCATGAGGGATAAGGGCAACAGTTCTGTAATTGCTGCATATGGTTAGTGATCCTTTTTTATGGATAGGGATCAAGGTTGATTCACACCACTCATCAGGCCATTCACCTGTGATCCATATCATGTTGCACATATCCAGCATTACATCTACGCCAATTTCGCCTATTGCTTTTAGAGTCTCCGCTGTTATGCCATCGATTCCTGGAGTTTTTTTGTTTCTTAGTTGGTTAAGAGCCTTCTCTACTTCTGCTCGTAAAATGATTGGTTCAGCTTCTCTGATTGCATGTTTTTTGTGTTCTGAGACTGATGCGTCATCTTTTGAAGTGTCTTTGTATAATTCTGAGCAGTAATTTTTCCAGGTCTCTGCGATGCTCTCTATGTCGGTTTTTACTTCTCCATTAGAGTCTTGAATGGCTTGAAGTTGTGGCTTGAACTCTCGGGCTAAATATTTAACTTTTTTAAATAGTTCATGACTTTCATGGCGGTTTGCATGTTGCTCCAGTTCTTGACACACGTTATTTATATGGTTGTTTTTATCTCTGATGCACATACGTTTTATTTTCCTGTTTATCTCCACTATTTCTTGAGTGTTGCTTCCTGTTTTTGAGATATGTTGTAGCATAGCTCTTCTTTTTTCCACTAACTCTAGTGCTTCCCCTGACATCCAATGTTTGTTCTTTTGGGTTTTACGCGATGTGCACTCTTTTTCCACTGAATATATCCAGCTTTTTATTCCATTCCACGTTTTATTTGTGTCTTCTAATACTTGTGGTTTTTCTTTGCTTATCAGTTTCATCTGGAATTCTTCTGCATTACTTACCCTTATCTGTTTTGTCTGATGTATTTTTCTAGTTGTGTGTAGTCTGAGCCTGCAGTTCATTTTTAGTAGTTTATGATCTGATCCACAATATGCTCCAGGCATAGCTTTTACATTTGTTATTGAGGTTTTCCATCTTTTCCGCACGAGTATGTAATCGATTTGATTTTTGTGTTCTTTATTTGGACTAGTCCATGTTGAGAGCCTTCTTGGGTGGTGTTTATAAAGGGTATTTGTTATCACTAAATGTCCTTGTAGTTGACACTAAAAAAAGTTGTTACCAGTGCTTGCCACAACAATGATCTAGTAGTTGAGACTGAAACATTTTTATCCACTAACATCTAATATCTAATGGCTTGCTAAATTCATATTTTAGTCGATCACCTGTTGCTGTCATATTTCGGAAATCAAGCTTTTCTCTTATTTGTTTAAAATCAATTACACCTACATCAAATGAATTTAGTTTGAAAAAAGTTTTTTCCATATTACAGCAAATTATCGCTACTACTTCAGCTTCGGTTTTTAAAATAACTTCCTGAATAATACAGACGTATTTATATTTTTTTTCTCTTGGAAACTCAACTAATACATAGTCGCCTTCTTTATAAGTACCTTTAGTTTTTTCAGAATTATCCACTGCGTTTCTCAAATTAAACCTTATATCGCTAATATCGTCTATGCTGTCACCAGAATCAACCCATTCCTCATCAGACTAAATCAGAGGAAATATCCTATGTTGTTTTTGTTTTTCTTTTTGTGCTTTTTTTTGTTCTGTTTTGTTTCTTTTTATAAATTCACGTTCTTCTTTTTTTTAGCGAGCCTTTCTCTGGCTCTTTTTGCTTGTTGTCTTCATGTTCTACTTTAGCTGTTTCCTTTTTCTCATGATACTCCTGTCACTGTCGGGAGGTGGCGACTGATGCTATTTTTTCTCTCTTCTATTTTTTTCCTTTTCGTAGTTTTGGCTCAGACCAATAGAGAACTCTTTTAAAAGGAGAAGGTATTATAACATTTTAGACATTTGGTGAAGGGGCTTGCATCGTTATTAACAGCTTCTCAATTTCTGAAGTACTAGGTGTATCGATGTCACGTGGACTCGAGGGACCTTGAAATTAGAACGTTGACATTAGTATTTGGAATGCTATCATGTGAAGTTGAAGGGATCGGCGCTTGTGTCTGTAATTTTTTGACAGGTGTCATATGTACTTCTGGTGTGGTGGTCACGTCATATATTACATCTGCAGAATTGTTGGGGATTTATTTTAGCTACTTTTTCTGTTTATAACTTTCTTTGCCCTTACAGTCATTATCTTATTCAGTTTCTTCTCTCTCTTATTCCGTTTTTTTGTTTTGTTATGTAAGACATTTTGCCTGATAATCATAGGCAATTATTTTATGAAGTCAAAAAAGTGATACATCTTCTTTATCTGCATTCCATTCTTCACTCTTTCTAAACTGTAAAAGTTTTTCAGGTTGAACATATTTTTCCAAAGATTTCAATCCCAGTGTTTCGCGTACTTCTTTAAACCATGTTTGGATATTTTCTTTTGTTACTGAAGATCTGCTTACAGTGAGATTTTGAGCTGTTCTCGTTGCTACTTCTTTATAATGTGTTCGTTCCACTCCTGTTTCCGTTTTGTTACTCATCCGTTTATGTCTTCTATGTTGCATGCTCTTCTTATGTTTTCGCATCTCTTCCTATTCAACAGACTTTTCTCTGATATTCGTCCGAGTATTTTCATCTCTGTTGTTTCTAGTAGTCGTTTCGTTTAAGGTGTGTCAAGTCTTGTCTCCGCCGTGTATGTTAATATAGGTCTAATTGCTGCTTTATATATTCTTCGTTTTTGTGTCTTGTCTTTGTTGTTTGTTCTTCCAGATTGTGTCATTAAGAGACCCCCGTCGCTTTACTTGGTTTTAAGCTTTGTTGTCGTACTTCTTCTTCAACATCTCCGTAACTAGTTATATCTATTCCCAAATATCTAAACCTTGCTTCCCTCTTTATTATTTTCCCATCAATTTCGATTTTACATTGTAGTGGGTATGTAGATTTTGTCATACATTTGGTTTTTTTGCTGATATTATTATTGCGACGTCATCTGCATAATATAATATTTGGATTTCTTTGTTGTCCGTTCTGTAACCATGACCTTTACCTATTGCTTGTATTATTTCGCCCATTATTAAATTAAACAGAAGTGGGCTTAACGAGTCACCCTGTCTGACTTCGCTTTATACTGGTATACACTGTGTTAGTTTTTAATTTATCTTTGCCTATATTCGATTATATAAGTAGATGTTTTCGATGGTTTGTATAATATTAATTAGTATGTTTCTTTTATATAGTAGGTGTAAGACGTCTTCGACTTGGTAGCGATCGAAAGCCTTTGTTAGGTTTTAAAACATAAATGTGCTGTTTATTGTACTCGAGGCAACAGGTATAAACCCAGTCTAACCTACAAAAAAATTAACAATGCTTTAAATTCGAAGGAAATTTGTTATGTGTGTCAGAAGAAAATCAAGGTTTACAGCAGAAAATCATGTCTCGCAGTTTTTAATCAGCTTATAACAAAAAGTTAACTTCTTCTTCTTCTTCCAATGGCGCTACAGCCCAAATTGAGCCTTGGCCTCCTGTAACTTCTGCCTCCAACAAAGGCGATCCCGCGCCACTCGTCTCCAAGCCCTGACGTTCAATAAGTTGTGCGCATCTGCTGTGACTTCGTTCTCCCATCTATTACGTGGTCTTCCCTTTGGTCTTCTGCCCTGCATTTTACCATCCAAGGCCTTTCTCGGCAATCTGTCGGCATCCATCCGTACCACATGACCACCCCATCGAAGCCTTTGTACTCTAGCGAACTCTGCAATAGGTGCTTCTTTGAACAGTTGGTAGAGTTCATGGTTATATCTAGATCTCCACATCCCATTTTGAGTGATGGGTCCAAAGATCTTCCTTAGGATTTTACTCTCGAAAACCTCTAATCTTCGTTTAGTGCTTTCTGTCAAAACCCATGTCTCGCATCCATAGCATACTATCGGTCTGATGATAGTTTTATAGACCTTAAGTTTCGATTTTCGATGTACCGTCTTGGAGCGGCATATGTTAATCAGGGAAAAATAGGCTTTATTTCCCTTCATTATTCTCTTCTGAATTTCGGCCTCTTCTGTTCCCTCCGTATTCATTTCGACTCCCAGATAAGTAAAACTCTTCACTGTTTCAATGTCATCCTCTACTTTGATTTGATTTCTTGTTCGCTTTGTCCGCGTCTGTGTTAGTATTTTTGTCTTCTGTGTATTTATTTCAAGTCCAATCTCCTTGGCCGTAACACAAAGTTAACATGCAAACATTATTTTAACTCAATCTTACTAGATTTTAAACATTATATTGTTTTTAAATATACCATTCCTACTGATTTTTTATATATTGCTTCTTCCAGTGACATCACATCCACATCTGTAATACATTTCGTGTACGTCCGTCTAATGAACTTCTGTTTACTGGAGTATAGAGATGAAAAAGTTCTTTTGGAAACATATCGTTGGCACGTTCTATATACGATTAGATTTATGTTTACTGCCAATTGATGCAGCATCTCTTTTAAGAACCTTTTTATTCCTTTTAAGAGGACAAATTATCCTTAGTGCATGCCACTGCTACTAGATTTATAGCGAGAGTGGAAGAAAATGTATTTTACAAGCTCAGTGTAGTAGACGAGAATAGATTTTTGCAGTAAAACGTTGAAATTATTTTTAAATGTTTTTCTTCTTTTCTGGTATAAAATTTACTTTATCACAACGAACAATAATGGTTAGATAAATATTGTAAACCTTGACAAAAGGTACTAGTTTATGGCTTTTTTCATATATATGTAAGTAAAATAAAAATAACATAAAACTATATAAGGCTAAGTCCACACTTGGCTCCTGGTAGCTCGAGGACCATCATTCTCATAATGTTCATGTTTATCTCGTTCATGTTCTCGAAAACCTTTAAGTAATGGACAGTTTATTGATTTCGAATGAAAATAACAGAAAACTTCAGAAGACGATATCTTTTTTAGTTAACGAAAATTATTATTAAAGTAGGTTAGCTGTTAATGGATACATCAGTCAAGTTAGTTATCTGTAATGTTATATTGTTCTTGGTATCTGATTTAAATAAGAAGTGGTATATATCGCTTAGATTCTTAATGTCACTCTTAACATTGATGGAGAAATCGTTAAGGAAAATATAAGACATTTCATTGAACTCTCTTTTAAATTTATTGTTCTCACGGTGGAGAATTGTAGTGTTAGAGATGACCAGTGGAATGGATATGTTTGGCTAATGCACAGCGTTCAGGGTAAAGTTGAGAATCACTTTTGTGTAGTGTAATACGTGATTTCAATAATTGAGATGTTTGGCCGATGTAGGAATTCTTTAGCTTAGAATAAAGATTATTAATTGTTAGGGCTAATCTACATGCCACATTAAGTTTAATGTTGTTATTATTATTACCAAAGCAATTTTCAGAATCCTTGTTAAGCCCGGAGTGATATCTCTGAAATATGGCAATGAAAAATATTTTGTTGATGGGAGTATCTGAGACTGGGTTCCCACTTAAGACATCAGGATCAGCGTTGTTAGTCGCAAAGGAAGGCGAAGTACCTTCGTTATGGATAGTGTTAAACAAAATCTTATTCACTAATAGTGTTGGATAAGTGTTTGAAATGAAAAGTTTCTGTAGGGTTTGTAGGTTTTTTGTATGAAAAGAAGGATCTGATAGTTTTATTACTCTATTTTTCATCTGTTTTATCATACTTCAAAACTATCAGATCCTTCTTTTTATACAAAAAACCTACAAATCCTACAGAAACTTTTCATTTCAAACGCTTATCCAACACCATTAGTGAATAAGATTTTGTTTAACACTATCCATAACGAATGTTCTTCACCTTCCTTCGCGACCAACAATGCTGATCTTGATGTCTTAAGTGGGAACCCAGTCTCGGATACTCCTATCAACAAATATTTTTCATTACCATATTTCAGAAATATCACTCCGGAGTTAACAAGGATTCTGAAAAGTATTGAAAATAGCTCTGGTATTAATAATAACAACATTAAACTTAATGTGGCTTGTAGATCAGCTCTAACAAGTAATAATCTTTATTTTAAGATAAAAGATAAGACTGCCATAGATAGGCTTAGTAACATTGTGTACAACATTCCATGCCTCTCTTGCAGCAATTCCTACATCGGCCAAACATCTCAATTATTGAAATCACACTTCACAAAAGTTATTCTCGACTTCACCCTGACCGCTGTGCATTAGCCAAACATGTCCCTTCCACTGGTCATCTCATGTACTATACTAACACTACAATTCTTCATCTTGAGAACAATAAATCTAAAAGAGCGTTCATTAATATGTCTTCTCTTTTCCTTAACGATTTCTCCATCAATGTTAAGAGTGACATTAAGAATCTAAGCGATATATACCACTTCTTACTTAAATCAGATACCAAGAACAATACAACATCACAGATAGCTAACTTGACTAATATATCCATTAACAACTAACCTACTTTAGTTAATCAAAAATTTAGTTATTGCCGACAATTCAAAGAATTACTTCCTTTTAAATGTAGTTACATTGGGTTTTTCGATTAACCTTTTGTAAACCTTTGCGTTTTAAGTTCAAAACTACCATACATTTCCAACGGTAAAAAAACTTTTTTTTCACATAGTAACAAAAAAACCACTATGTTGTTACTAGCTAAGTTTTTTAACATTCTAACTCTACAATTCTAAGTTACGGTAAGATCAACAGTGTTTTTAATTGATAATATATGGTAGCTAATTATAATTTATTCTCTTTCAGTCCTGAAGAAGCCAAATTAATTCTCCTTGGCGAAAACGTTCGGCGAAAAAATTGAAACCCAACATAGTCTTTATATATATATATATATATATATTATATATATATATATATATATATATATATATATGTATATATATATATATATATAACTGTTTTGGATGGGTTGGAGTCAATAAAAGGGGCTATTTGTTGACTATTTGTTACTCGAGCTTTCAATTGTGATTACAATTATTATCAAGAGCTTCTAAAAAATACAAAATATGTTACAAAGTTGGACTAGAAATAAAATTTTTTTGTTAACTCACCAAATAAAATTAATTCTTTGTATAGAACTGCTGCTAACATCTTATTACAAAAAATATTATTAAAAAAATGTCCTATTCTAATAAATGTTTCTCTGAAATAAATTTTGATAAAGTTTTTTAACAAAAACAATAATTGAATTTGTAAACAAAAATTGAATAGCTACAAATAAGCCTCAATGTCATAAATACCAACTTAAAAATTGACATATTGTCAAAAATAAAATTTTGTTTAAAATTTTTTTTTTGTTTAGTAACAAAAAAGAAGAAGATTTATTCACCATTGATAGATGCCTGAAAAATGTAACAAATACATGGAAAATTCAAAATGTGATATTTTACTGATTGCATATAATTATAAACTACATAGAAATAATACAATTATACATTTTGCTTAGATTTTGAATTTCTGACCTTTTGTTTAAATTATCATCACTTTTGCTAATACAAACCATTTCCAAAAAAGTTCTTTTAAATTTATTATTTTCACTACATACAATTTTAATATTATCAAAATCCATAATATGGTCTTTGTCTATTACATGCTCTGCCAAAGCACAAGATGGTTTCTTAATTCTGAAATCACTTTTGTGAGAAATAATGCGATTTGAGAGATTTCTTCCAGTCTCACCAACATACTCAGCTTCACACTGAGTACAACTAATGCTGTATACTACATTTGTTTGATCTAATTTGTCTATGGAATATTTAGTTTTGGAATATAAAGATGAAATGGTTTTGATGTTCTTTGTTGCTATTTTTATATTGTCAATAACCTTTAGTGTTTGTATTAATTTAGGAGTTAATGATGGTATAAAAGGTAGTGAATGATAATATATGTTCTAATTGTTAGATACAGTGTTTTGAGATTTAGCAAAAAATGGTGTTAAGTTATTTATATTTAATAAATTAGAAAAAAGCATCCTATGTAGCATATCTGAAGGATAAGAGTTTTCAATTAAAATATTTTTTAACAAATGAAGATCTTCTTGTAGATAGTAAAAATATTTTAATTAAAAACTCTTATCCTCCAGATATGCTGCATAGGATGCTTTTTTCTAATTTATTGAATATAAATAACTTAACACCATTTTTTGCTAAATCTCAAAACACTGTATCTAACAATTAGAACATATATTATCATTCACTACCTTTTATACCATCATTAACTCCTAAATTAATACAAACACTAAAGGTTATTGACAATATAAAAATAGCAACAAAGAACATCAAAACCATTTCATCTTTATATTCCAAAACTAAATATTCCATAGACAAATTAGATCAAACAAATGTAGTATACAGCATTAGTTGTACTCAGTGTGAAGCTGAGTATGTTGGTGAGACTGGAAGAAATCTCTCAAATCGCATTATTTCTCACAAAAGTGATTTCAGAATTAAGAAACCATCTTGTGCTTTGGCAGAGCATGTAATAGACAAAGACCATATTATGGATTTTGATAATATTAAAATTGTATGTAGTGAAAATAATAAATTTAAAAGAACTTTTTTGGAAATGGTTTGTATTAGCAAAAGTGATGATAATTTAAACAAAAGGTCAGAAATTCAAAATCTAAGCAAAATGTATAATTGTATTATTTCTATGTAGTTTATAATTATATGCAATCAGTAAAATATCACATTTTGAATTTTCCATGTATTTGTTACATTTTTCAGGCATCTATCAATGGTGAATAAATCTTCTTCTTTTTTGTTACTAAACAAAAAAGAATTTTTTAAACAAAATAAAAATGTTTAAGTGGTATTTATGACATTGAGGCTTATTTGTAGCTATTCAATTTTTGTTTACAAATTCAATTGTTTTTGTTAAGAAACTTTATCAAAATTTATTTCAGAGAAACATTTATTAGAATATGACATTTTTTTTAATAATATTTTTTGTAATAAGATGTTAGCAGCAGTTTTATAAAAAAAAAACTAATTTTATTTGGTGAGTTAACAAAAACATTTTATTTCTAGTTCAACTTTGTAAGATATTTTGTATTTTTTAGAAGCTCTTGATAATAATTGTAATCACAATTGAAAGCTCGAGTAAAAAATAGTCAACAAATAGCCCCTTTTATTGACTCCAACCCATCCAAAACAGTTTTATATTTTTTCCAAACGAGTCCCAAGTACTTTTTTCTTACTCATATATATATATATATATATATAAATATATATATATATATATATATATATATATATATATATATATACTTGGCAAAGAATTGTACTTTGTGATGTAAACTGAACAAAGATAAATTAAGTGTTCCAGTTTCTGCGTTTGTGCTATAAAATAAGTAAATAAGAATCTCCTGTTACGTAGAAAATAAAATCCAAACATTTAACACGGTGGTTAAATTTTAGAAGTTACCGGCATAATCAAAATTATGAGGCGTTTCTATCCTCTTTGCTTTTATCTCCTTTTGTCTCCCCTTTTCTAATGATATTTCTAAAACAAGATTTCCTTCCAAAACTTAGCTCCTAAAGCCACTTTTCATTGCCTTAATAAAACGAACAAATGAATTAAAACGTGGGTATAACGAGATCTACAGATAAGATATGCTCCGGGCGATGGTATGTTACGTTTCTTGGAATAAAATTGAGAAAAGTTACATATATTATCTTGACCCGGAATACGGCATGTCGTTGGATAAAGTTTACCGTTTTGCTATCCAAGAAAGTTACTTCCTATGCCATTAAAACTACATTAATAAACATAGTACGGCTAATGTGGAATATTCTATAAAATCCTTTTAACTACCAAGTTTATTTATTTTCTTAAGAAGAAAAGTGGTAATAGTGAAAAGATGTTACTGGAAAAGTTATTCTATACGCTTCTCATTTTCAAATAATTTCATATAAATATAATGTCGGATTTACAAATACAATTATCAGTTCAAAAATTGTATTAAATTGTGACAAAAATAATTATTAGTAGAATATTTCTAAATCAGCACATATTATATATGGCTTTTTACGAAATAGTAGTCAAAGTAAAGAATTGAAATTGGGTTTACATGAGGAGGGGTGATATAAATAAGAAAATTACTTTATTACAGCAAATAACTGTATAGTCCAGGCTGTGAGGCCGCTCCCGTTGGGAAAATGTTTCTGATTTGGATTCCGGTTCAAAAATGTCCCCTTTAAACAAATCTGAAGGGTGCCGGGCGAAATTTTTGGGCAGAAATTGTTTAAACAATTTTTTTAAACAAAGTCCAAAAATTATTTTTTTTAAACTGGAAAACGTTTTTTTAGATGGGTTTTGGGACGTTTTGGGCCATTTTAAACAAAAAAAGTCTCCTGTCATTTTTCTCTAAAGTTGATAGTTTTTGAGTTATAAGCGATTTAAAGTCTGAAAAACGCGAAAATACGCATTTTTTGGGCTTGAAAACACATATGTAAATTATTATTTTTGAGGTTACCAAGTGTCTAAATTAAAGGTTAAACATTCAACTTCAAGATTGTGAAGAGTAATCGGGGCTTATTTTAATTTAGACCGTTGTTTTTTAATTGGTAAATATGCGCGTACACTCGATTTTTCAGCCGCCGCGGCGCCGCGCGCTACCGTGCGCCTCTATCGTACTTATGCATAGTTTACATATACTTACAAATAATTATTATTTATTGAGTATATATTTATTTATATCAATTGAGTTATAATATAAATTTCGTCTAAAGTCTAATAATAGTTACATAAAATAATTATACAAAAGATTGTTAAATAACACACTAATATTACTCATTAAAAGTATCTGTGTTTTCACAAAAATCTAAATCACATCCACATAATGGTACACAGTTGACATGATTTTTCTTGCAGTTGCAAGCATTAGTTTTGCAAGTCTTTTTGCATTTGCACGGTTTCCCAACCCACCACTATCAGACATATAATATCCATATTGTGTAAAATCGAGAGTTTGATAGCGGGAATATATGGCATTTCGCCAAATATATGTTTTAGCGAAAGCTCTTAACAAGTATTGGTAAAGTGCGTCAGAGGTACAAGGTATATTGGCTAGATTAAATTAAATTTTTCAGTCACACTGTCTTTTTGTCGAAGAGCAGCATTTTCTATTGTTATGTAAAAATCTACTTTAGGTTTTTGCACTAACTTAATATTGTTGATGTTATTACAAAAAATACAAACTAAATTTTCTTCGGTAAGTTTTCATTTTTAGAAGAGGTACGGAAAAGGCATTTTAAATCCATTCACAATTTTTTTAATAACACATTAATAATATAATACCCTTTTAATGGGCATTAAACGATAGTTTTCCTAATGATCGTTTAAGTAATAACAAATCAAGTATGAGCGCGCGATTGTTAAACAGGTAAAAACTTGCATTTTTGCGATAGTATATTGTTTTTAAGCACCGCGCAATTTAAAATTAAGTTTACTAATATTAACATTTACTGCATTGTATTATTTAAATAATAATTTAAAAATATTATTTACAATTGATATAAATAAATATATACTCAATAAATAATAATTATATTGTTCAAATTTGGAAGAAAAAAAAACTATATACGGCTATTACATTGCGATGATTGATTTATTTAATTAGCCCAATGACAATAATTAATACTTACATAAATAAATTATGGAAAAAAACTATGTTAATAAACTTCAAGGATTTGTTCGGGTTTTTTTGCGTAAGTGTATATGTAAACTATGCATAAGTACGATAGAAGCGCATTCTAGCGCGCCGCGCCGCGGCGGCTGAAAAATCGAGTGTACGCGCATATTTAACAATTAAAAACAACGGTCTAAATTAAAATAAGCCCCGATTACTCTTCACAATCTTGAAGTTGAATGTTGAAACTTCAATTTAGACACTTGGTAACCTCAAAATTAATAATTTACATATGTGTTTTCAAGCCTCAAAAATGCGTATTTTCGCGTTTTTCAGACTTATAACTCGAAATCGCTTTAGACTTATAACTCGAAAACTATCACCTTTAGAGAAAAATGACAAGAGATCTTTTTTGTTTAAAATGACCCAAAAAACCTAAAAAAAACGTTTTCCAGATTAAAAAAATATTTTTGGAATTTGTTTAAAAAAAATTGTTTAAACAATTTCTGCCCAAAAATTTCGCCCGGCACCTTTCAGATTTGTTTAAAGGGGACATTTTTGAACCGGAATCCGAATCAGAAACATTTTCCCAACGGGAGCGGCCTCACAGCCTGGACTAGTACCGCATACTGAACAACTTTTTTTAAACAATCGTAAAAAGTGAAAAAATATTTTTTGCGTATAAGAATGTTTCTTATAGGCGCCAAAGATTTTTCGAAGAAAAAATGAAGAAAAAAAAAAGAAACTGAAGGTTAAGAACATAATAAATTAATGAAGAAAATAAAATAATTATTTAAATATAAATTAATAAAGATGTGGCGTTTATAATGTTACACATTTTCTAAGACTATGAAATTGAAAATGTCAATGAGTAATTTTTTGCATTGTAAATTGTAAATAGCTTTGATACATCTTTTCCTTCTGACTTTATTTACTTTACAATTCCCAGAAATTCCTCAAACAAAGACAATTTGCGGTAAATCTAACAGTAGTTGTATAACTATTTATCAATTGTATGAATGTTATATCGGACAGAAAATTTGATGTGTTAAAATTACTATTTTACTGTTTTTTGATGTTTTTTTTTTAAAGTTCAATTTGCTTCTTTTTGATTTACTGAGGTTGGCAACATTGTTCATCAGGAAACGATCGAATTTATCGATTAGTGTAATGCTTCTTTGTGGGAGTTGATGCAAAATGTATCCAAGAAACTAGAGGAAAATATGATTTTGATCTCTGTCTAACACGTGGAAACAAAATGTTAGTATCTCTCGCTAGTTTTGTAATAATAACGATAAATTTTTTCTGTGCCTGTATATTAAAATATGAATATAAACTATACAAAATTATTTGAGTGGAAAGTAGACAAGTGTAGAAGCGACAGTTATAAGATTGTCTGCTGAACTTAAAACACAAAGAAAAACATCAAATGCGACCATCACATATTTAGTGAAAACTGTTATGGAATGTTTATGTCTAGTAGTTTACCAAAAACGTCAAAATTCACCATGCTAATTATTTTAAGTAATAAAACGCAGAGAACAATAATACAACAAAATAATTTAAAGCTAATATTGTTCTGAAGCTATTTTCTTGTGGCATTGTAAATTAATTACTATTAAACTGGGAATAAGCCACAATTAAAGATAAAAATACATTTATTGACGTTTCAATTTCCACTTCGGAAATCGTTCTCAAAATACAAACAGTAAATTAAACAAATTTTGTTTTTTGTTACATAGTGAAAAATTCTTCTAATAATTTAATTTTATCTGACTCATTTATATTGACAATTCAGACATACATTATGCATTTTAAAGTAGACGACTTTAAAATGATATTGCCAATATTGTTGAGTTGCGCTCCTGGAACGACTTTACTTATAAGATAGTTCATTCGATTACATGAAATCAACTTTAACTTGAGAATATCCGTCAGAAAAAATTCATAGCATGTAATTCGTCTTTAAAAAGACAAACACATGACATGATGACAGTAAAATTCTCCTGTTAGTGATTCCATAGTAAATTATGAGGAAAAACCAGGAAAAAACCTCATAATACTATCCCGACATTGTAAGTATTTGTTCGTGAATTTAGTTTACCTTCAACATATAGTAAGTCAGTAACATATAGAGGATACATCATTTATGTTTTTTAAATAACGTAACATATAAAATCAGAATTTTGATGTTTGTTGAAGGTAAACTAAATTCACGAACAAATACTTACAATGTCGGGATAGTATTATGAGGTTTTTTTCCTGGTTTTTCCTCATAATTTACTATGGAATCACTAACAGGAGAATTTTACTGTCATCATGTCATGTGTTTGTCTTTTTAAAGACGAATTACATGCTATGAATTTTTTCTGACGGATATTCTCAAGTTAAAGTTGATTTCATGTAATCGAATGAACTATCTTATAAGTAAAGTCGTTCCAGGAGCGCAACTCAACAATATTGGCAATATCATTTTAAAGTCGTCTACTTTAAAATGCATAATGTATGTCTGAATTGTCAATATAAATGAGTCAGATAAAATTAAATTATTAGAAGAATTTTTCACTATGTAACAAAAAACAAAATTTGTTTAATTTACTGTTTGTATTTTGAGAACGATTTCCGAAGTGGAAATTGAAACGTCAATAAATGTATTTTTATCTTTAATTGTGGCTTATTCCCAGTTTAATAGTAATTAATTTAAAGCTAGTTCCACTTGTTGCATTCACTAACCCAGCCCTTCACTAAATTTTCAACTAAACAAAATGATATCGTGGTAACATAGTTTCCGAACCATTTGCACTAATGTATAAACAGACCACACCAATAGCCGCGAATAACAATTTAAACTTTAGGCCCAAAATGCCCGATTTACATTTGAAACGTATTTCAACAATTCCACGATCCGCAAAAGTATTCCGAGGGTATGTTTTGTGATTTAAAACCAGAATTTAACATCAAACATGGTTGTATTAGTTAACTAGTGGTTTTGAGTTAAATATTTTAACTGAATCTCCTGAAGTTTTATGGAAATGTGGATAATATTTATTTTAAACGTCTATTTTTCAAGAAAAATTATAGTTGCCGCTACTGCAGTGAAAAAGTAATATAAAATGAATTTTTTACTATTAGTAAACCAACAAATAAAATTGAAGTGATTATTGGGAAAGACTATAAAGTATAAAGTAGTTGCAGTCACAGTTTTCGAATAAAAAAAATCGTATTTAAGAACTAAAAACGGAAAAACAAGTAATGAAATGATGGTATTAGATAATAACGTTTATTTATTTATAATTCGGGTGAAAATAATAGCATAATTATACAATTATAAAATTTCTTGAATTTAAATGATTTTTAACTTAAAATTAATATACACTTCTCAACAATTGAAGTGGATATTATGAAAATTTGTATTTTATTGTTTGTTCATAATGTCAAATAGAAAAATGAAGTGATATAAATAAAGATTTATTTTTACTTCGTATTTTCATACAGATAAACCGAAAGAAAGAAATTCTTTAAGAAAAAAAAAAAATAGAAAATAAACAAAAATTGTAAATAATTGATGGATTCGACCGTTACTTGATGGAAATTCATTTTATGTAACAATAAAACACTGAAAACTTTGTTTTTAAACTTCCACAAAATTTATTTTAAATCTTATCACTACAGCTGTTTCGGCTTGCCTTTCTCAAGTGATCTATTTTTGGCTTGGTTTTACAAATTTATAGTCTCTAATGAAATAGGTTGAGGAGGGGAGAACTGTTTGTCTCCAGTTGATCATTCAGAATTATATCTGTGTTTATTAATTTGTTGATTTCCATAGATTCTAACAAAGATAGCTTAAGGCCTTTATTTTGAATGTGAAGAATTTTAAATTTGTCATTAAAAGAATGATTATGATCTAGAAGGTGAAGTGCGTATGTCGAATCTGTTTTTCTATTTTTGAAAGCTCTTTTATGTTCTGCTATTCGTTTATCAAAGTTTCTACCAGTTTGACCGATGTAAGTTTTTGGGCAGTTGTCACATTGAAGTTTGTACACACCACTATTTAAGTGTTTTTTATTTTTGCTCTTGTTATTTTTAATATATTTGCCTAGGTTGTTATTTGTTCGGAAAGCTGGTGTTATTCCTTTCTTTTTTATGTGTTTGGCAATTTTTGTTGTTATTTTGCCTGTATATGTAATCGAGCAGGAGGTACTGGGTTTTTTCTCTGGTGGTGGAAATACTAATTTCAGGGCTTTCTTGTGTAGTTTTTGATTTAACATTTTATTAATTGTTTGTTCGTTGTATCCGTTGTTTACTGCTATTTGCTTAATTATATTTAATTCTGTCTCAAAGTTGTATTTTGACATCGGAATTTCTGTTAACCTATGTAACATACTATGATAAGCTGCCAGTTTATGCTTATGTTTATGTTTATGCTGTGTTAATTAGGACGAAGTCCGTGCGACCGTCAAAACATATGCCTCCCCACACGCAAACGGATCCACCTCCAAAAAGAGTGGTTGGGGCTCTCAGATTTTCGTTGTAACGCTGTCCTCTTTCCCTTCACACCAATATTCGGCCATCATTCGTATACAAACAAAATCTGGTTTCGTCAGTAAAGGGACAATTCCTCCAATATTCGAAATTCCACTAATAGTGTTCCATAGCCCAGCGATATCTGCATGCACGTTGCTCCCTAGTTAGTCTTGGATGGTTAGCGCGCCGTCCAGCCCTTAAATTGGATGCATGTAACCGTCTTCTGACAGTTTGACTGGAAATTGCTCGTCCAGTAGCATGCCTGAAGATACTGTTAATTTTGGAAGCCGTGAATGTTGGGTTTCTTTTTGCCGTCAGAACTACAAAACGGTCTTGCCGACGAGTTGTAGATCGTTCTCTTTCTCCTCCATGCCTGTATGTGTCACGATTTTTTGTTTTGGTAAGTTTAAATATTCATCTTCACCAAAGCACTGTATTGTGTAGGCGGTCAGCATTTTCTCATAACAAAGGTAATATAGTTTTTGTGTTTCAGATTGCATTTCTTGTTGAGCTCTGTATTACAGATGGGTATTAAAAATAGAAAGGAAGAAAATGCAAGGCCCTCAGTCTCCGGCAGTCCCTTGAAAACAGGCTATGGTAGCAGTCCTGTAGTTAGAGGGACAGAGGGTGCTAAGAATCACCGGAGTCAACCAGGCTACCTTCATAAACGACAACGGCAAAGAATATGGTTTATGGCAACATACAACACAAGAACATTGATGGAGGACGAAAAACTAGTTGAACTGGAAAACGAGCTGAATCATATAAAATGGGATATACTTGGATTGTCCGAAGTACGGCGAAAGGGTGAAGAACAAATGGTACTTCCGTCGGGAAACCTATTGCATTATCGAGGAGAGTCTTCCAATGGTGGCGTAGGATTTATGGTAAATAAAAAACACATAAAGAATATACTCACAATTAAAAGCATAAGTGATAGAGTTATATATCTTATCTACAAAGTAAACCAAAAAATTCGGTTAAAGATCATCCAGGTATATGCACCTACTAGTACCCATACAGATGAAGAAGTAGAATGGTTCTACGATGACGTTAACACTGCCATACAAGAGACAAACACCAACTTTACTATACTGATGGGAGACCTAAACGCCAAAATAGGCCACAAGCAAGATGATTCGGAGTTTGTAATTGGACCTCACGGATATGGCGATAGAAACGAAAGGGGTCAAACTCTCATAGAATTTCTTCTGCAACACAGGCTATATGTCATGAATACGCACTTTAAAAAAAGCGACCAAAGAAAGTGGACTTGGCAATCACCAAATGGTTTAAACAAGAACGAAATTGATTTTATATTTACTAACAAAAGAGACGCTGTTCAAGACGTAACTGTATTAAATCAATTTTCAACTGGAAGTGACCATAGAATGGTTAGGGCGAAGATAGTCTTAAACATACAGAAGGAAAGAAGACATATGGTAACAAGGACTAATAATGTTACATTCACTGCGATTACTAACACCAGGGCATACCAGGAAGAAATAGAGAGAAATCTACAGAAAGACCTGCAAGATGAAACCAGTATTGAACAGCTAAACGAAAAATTGGTAGAAGCCCTGAAGAAGTCACAGAAGAAGTGCCAAGCCAAGCACTCAACAAAAAATGAAAAACTCACAGAAGACACAAGAAACCTAATACAAAAAAGAAGGGAAATGAAAGAAAAGCATACAACGAACATTGCAGAGATAAGGAATTTAAACAAAACCATTTCAAAAGCCATTAGGAAAGACATAAGGAACTTTAACACTAAGGAAATAACTGATACCGTAGAACAAAACAAAAGCCTAAAAGTTCTAAAACGAAAGTTGAAAATAGGAGCGAGGAATATTTATAAGTTAAAAAATAATCAAGGACATGTCATACATGAACAACAAGAGATACTAAAAATCATCGAAGAGTACTATAGAACATTATATAGTCGAGATGATCACATTCCCGAAGTAGAAATTCCAGCAATACTAAATCAAGGGTCAGAGGAACTTCCAGATATAACCGAAGAGGAAATTAAGTCAGCATTAAAAGGTATGAAGAACAACAAAACACCTGGAGAAGATGGCATTGTAAGTGAAATGATAAAACTAGGAGGCGAATGCGTCATAAAGGCTTTAAAAACCCTTTATAATGCCTGCCTCTTTGAAGGAAATACGCCAGAAAAATGGAATAATGCCATTATGATAATATTGCATAAAAAAGGAGATGTAACAGAAATTGGCAACTACAGACCTATCAACTTATTATCTCATTTATATAAACTCTTTATGAGAATAATTACTAACAGACTGGGACCTAAGCTAGATTTTCATCAACCTCTAGAGCAGGCCGGATTTAGGAGTGGCTTTGGAACAAATGACCACCTACAAGTAATAAAATCCTTGATAGAGAAAGTTATAGAATACAACAAGCCATTGATATTAATATTTGTAGACTTTGAGAAAGCATTTGACTCAGTCCAGCATAGCTCCATGTTAAGAGCTCTTACAGAGTGCAGTATTGACCATAGGTACACAACTCTTCTTCGAAATATATATGATAGCGCAACAGCTGCTGTAAAAATGTACTATGGTGACACAGACACATTTCCCTTGGAGAAAGGTATTAGGCAAGGAGACACTATCTCTCCTAAACTATTCACCGCCCTATTACAGAGTGCTATGAGAAAAAATAATTGGGAAAATATTGGATTAAATATAAATGGGGAATTTTTGAACAACTTGAGGTTTGCAGACGACATAGTCCTTATTGCAGATCAGGTAGATCATGCATGCCAACTTCTTCAAGACCTTCAGAGCTCTTGTGCACGAGTTGGCCTTAAAATTAATTTTTCCAAAACACAATACATGACCAACCTGGTACTGGCAAAAAACATTTCCACTAATGGCACGCAAATTGAACAAGTGTATTCATATGAACTGCTAACTGCAAAAAGGGGACATCTGCATAAAAGTAAATTTTACAGGAGAAGGTAAAAACTAAATAATTATATATCCAAATCACTTAGAATCAGGAAACTTGGTATACATGTTCAATATAACTTTATATACAATGATGTAAATAAGTGGTAAATAATTTTAATTATATTGGTATAATATTCACATTTTAATGTTGTGTAGAAGTCCCCTTTTTGCAGTTAACTGTAATTCAAATAAAAATTATGAGGAATAATTTAATAATATAAACACTACTTGCCAGAAAACACCTTTATTTGCCATTATAATCAAGTAATATAAAGTACCAGTTCTATAAGAAAAAAACTAGGAGTAGAAAACAGTCGATAGTATTAATTGTCAACTTGGTGGACAGTGGGCCATTCTGTTATTTCCCTCCAAAATGGGATATTGTCGTCGTCGATGAATCTTAGCATTTTTCTAATGTCTTCAACCTTGGATGCCATTAATGGGCGTTTTTCAGAGTAAGCTCGCGTTGAAGGCAAAACTATCACTTCTTCGGTTATTTTTCGAAGGTTAAACTTCTCAGATATGGCACCATTAATGAACTCACTGCATGTGAGGATGCCAGGTTCCGCTCTATCGCATTTCATGTGATGGTAAGTTGAAATTTGAAATCTTATTTTTCTTTCCTTGGGAACTTTTATACCACAGGATGAGTTACTAAGACACGTTTTTTTATAATAACGTGGCCACCAATTACCGAAGTCGAGAAAAGCATCGTGTCTCAGCAGATGTACTCGAAATTTTGACGGGTTTTTAGAAGCACTCATTATCACATTAAGAATTTCTTCTATCAGATACAGCCTGTCAATTTTCTTTAGCTTCCTCTTGATCAAGGCAAAATCTCGATCACACGGCATGTATGAGTGACCCCTAATCGGATAGAGCAATTCAACGCTGTCAAATTTACCTAGTTCAACAAGTGTCATGATAAACCTTGCAATAGGATGGTTTTTATTTTGACCAGCGCAGTTATCAGCAAAAATTTTCAATTTTTTTACGTGAGGGTCACATAAAATGTATGTCTCAATATAATTACTCAACAGACTTAAAACCTCGTTTGGGCCTTTGCCACCCTCTCCTTCGTGGTAAACATAGCAGACCATCGTTCCATGTTTCAAATTATGAATTCCGAAAACACTAACTGTCAATTTTCTGTAATAGTAGAGATCTTGCACAGGTATAATAGGTAAAGATATATTGGCCATGAAATCTATTGCAATTGCGGCAGTTGTTTGGTCTTTATCCTCCCGTTCTGCTCTGAGGTAATTATAAAATTTTTTGCTCCTTCGCTTATGAACTAGCAACTCAGCAACAGCCACTCTTTTTGCGTTGTCATTTAAAAATTTATTTTTAATTTTTAGTGATAACTCTTCACAAGTTACACATGTATCCTGCTGAGGTTGGCCAAATTTAAGATCAAAATTTTCGTTAAAGTATCTCCAAAAAGATTCGTAACTAATTTTATGATCAGCGTGTTTAACTTTGTACATGTCGTACATTTTCTGCACATTAAGTGTGGAATCCAGATATTGCATTTCGTGAGAAGTATAATGAGCTGTTTTAGTGGGGTACGAAGCAATGTGTTTATGTACTTCCGAAAGTAGTTCAGTTGGTATTTTATTATAACTGCTACTTTTCCCGCGTCGATCACGAGGAGTTTGCTGTTTATGAAGCAGATTGGATAACCGCTCACATCTTTTCTTTGTGATTCCAAAGCTCGCCAAAAATCCTTTTTTACAAATAGCAACTCTACTGCCATTCTGAAGTAAATTGTACGTCACTGTCTTGGATTTAGGCTTTTTATTTTTATCAGCGGGTAATCGCCGCTTAGGGACAGCGCAATCCATAAGGCCTTGCAAGAAAACATCCTGTTCATCTTTATTGGATAAGCTGTTGAATTTGGAGAGAAGCGTGGCCTTCTCCTCAGCATTCCAGTGAGACAAACACTTCAACTTGCATCTGAAATAAATGAGGCAGATATTAAAACAACTTAAAATAATTGACAGATTAACATAACTTAAATAATCTTAGTAAATTGTGTTAGAATGTCAGCCAAATGCAATGCGAATGATTATTATATTAAGTTACAAAATAAAAGCACAATTAATTGAAAAGTAATAATATTACTCTTATTTATATTATGGCTAAAACTGCTACTTACCCACATTCTAAGGCGGGAACACGAGCTAGTATCTCCTTTCCGGCTGCATTGACAAAAGAAACGCCGCGAACTCTTGCATCACGATATTTATTTCGTGCATATTTATAAGAATTCACAACACCCTTTTTTCTTATGCAAGGTTTATCCGAATCACTATCACTACTAGCATTGCTACGAGCCATTGCAAACAAAGTTAGAGATATGTTACAACAACACCTCTCTTATAAATAATTCAAGTAGAACTACCGCGGACACCGCTGTTGTCTACTGGTAGTCGTGCTGGTATTGAAGAGAAAACATGCGCCGACACGAGCGCAGCACCACACTGCGGACTGTGTTTTAACTGCAAAAAGGAAACTTCTGCTGTAAAAGTCCCCTTTTTGCAGTTAAAGAAATTTTAGCCGCCATTTTTAATATACTTAGAATAGACACAGAAGTCCCCTATTTGTTGAAAACGATGTGTTTACGTGTAAAGAACGCAATAATAACATAAAGTAAATTTATGAAAATTTGTTGGAAGTCCCCTTTTTGCAGTTAGCAGTTCATATAAGTATCTGGGCCACGAGATTAAATTGGGAAGAGACAATCAAACAACAGAGTTAAAAAGGAGAATAGGACTGGCATGGGCAGCTTACGGAAAACTGAGGGAAGTCTTTAAATCAGCTATTCCCATGTGCTTGAAGAGAAAAGTTTTTGATCAGTGTGTACTTCCAGTTCTGACATATGGAGCAGAAACATTGACACTTACCAGAAAAGTAATTAATAAGATACAAGTGGCACAGAGAGCGATGGAGAGGTCAATGTTGGGCGTATCACTCAGGGACAGAGTTTCGAGTCAGATAGTAAGGAGAAAAACTGGTGTGACGGACGCAGTTGAAAGAATTACAACCCTGAAATGGAACTGGGCAGGACATGTTGCTAGGGTCAGAGATGGAAGATGGACTAAGAAAATTTTAGAGTGGAGGCCTAGACACGATGCTTATCGTAGTCGAGGACGTCCTCCAACAAGGTGGTCGGACGATTTAAAGCGCATCCAGTCTAACTGGATTCAAGTTGCTCAAGATCGGATGCAATGGAATTATTTACGGGAGGCCTATGTTCAGCAGTGGACGCAAAATGGCTAATGATGATGATGATGATGATGATTAAAAATAGTTAATCCACTGTTAAAACAGTAGGGTTGGCAACAATTCATTCGATGGCCCTGTCTAGTAAACGAATGTCAATTCATTGTAATGCGACGTTTTTATTTATATTAAATGGCTTAAACTTGATTATCTTTAGAGGACATTTTGCAAAAAGCAAAAAGCAAAAAGATGACAGGTTCAACTAATATTACTATATCGTTTTCAATATTTCTCTCATTTCCTACCATTGTATGTGCATACCCACCTTAAATTTTATACAATACAACGCCTTGTTAGTTCTTATGCCATTTATGTGGGGGCTACATTATTATATTAATTACAAACGTTTATTTATTGTCTCAATATTTGTCATTAATCATTAAGAAAATCACTGTTTTTAAACACCTTTTTAAGCAATAAATAAAGACAATAACCTCCTCGAAAAATACTTTTTTATAGATAACATTATGTACTTTAATTATCATTAAACAAACTTATTATCGAGGAAGAAAACGTAGAAAATGACTCTAGTTTTTGTCTTTTATTGTAATAAATAACACTGAAAATCTCAGCTGCATTTTTGTAGAACTATATGTATAGAAATAAAAAATTATTATAATTAAATAACATGCTTGAGGAACCGATAAAAATGGTTCTCTAATTAATTTAATGAATTAGTTAGACCTATTGATATATTGTTCTCTTCAATTGCAGAAAATTATAGACTTTTTTAAACTGGGGGGCTTATCATCGATAACTAAAAAGAATTCAAAGAAAAATATCCTTTTGAGTTTAAGTGTTTTCTTTAAATTATACATTTTACATTCTCCGAAGGCTTAGTTGTTTGGGCATTTATTTGTCGGTTTGAAATGAAAGCATGTTACTTTCAAGGATAAAGCGAAAAGTTTCTTGGTAAGAAACTTCTAAAGCTGAAATTATAGTTTTGTGAATTATTGACAAAGAAAGCGAATATATAAAAGAAGAGAACAAACATTTACATCTGCTATTCACGATAGTAATGGATTATTTTGGAAACACAATTGAATCTAAATATCATTTACATTTATTCTTTACACTGAAAAAAGTGGTAAAAGATGTTATAATTGAAGAGTTTAGAGTAAAAAGTGTCTAAGTGCAATTTCCTGCTTCCGACAGCCTTAATAACTACTTCCAAACGACAGCTTTGGACGTACACTTTTGTATTTATAATATAATCACACCAAGATCAGCAATGTACATCTGTGATGAATCCGTTTCTCAAGAGATTGGTTCATGTCTCACACATTTTGTAAAAAAAAAACATAATTTCCAAAAGTGTTACTAAGATCATTGCATAAAGTGATTGCTGTCAGGGTCAGAACAATAATAAACGTTGTAAAGCTGTTTAAATTCTTAGTTAAATGTAATCATATTCAAGAGATTCATCACAAATTTTTTGGAACCAGGCCATACATTTATGGAATTCGACATTTTCTCGTAATCGATGAAGTGTAAAACCCATAAACTGTTATAGTTTTAAAACAGTAAACAGCATGATAAGTGATCTTAAACCAACATTAAATGTATTCTTTTGAAATAAAGATCAAGGCGGTACTTTTTATATGAAAAAGCTTCACAAACATTTTTCGTTTTCTATTAAGGAAACATTAAATGATGATAGCCAATGTCTGAACTTAACGCTATTTTAAGAACAGAATTAAAGGATAGACCTAGTGTCATTGGAGTTCCAAACGGCTATAGTATTTTGGCAAGTAATCAATTAAGTAACGAGTTTTTTAATTAATTACTTTTTAGGACATCAAACGATGGAGTGTTTAAGGCACACAAAATGAACGAGGTCACGTTGCTCAGAGTCGGAGAAATGAGGTTCTTTAGACATTTCCAGTAGTACACAAACTAAAACAGAGTTGGAGAGAAAGAAAAGAAAAGAATATAAGATTTATAGCTACTATAGCTTTTAAAAAATTGGTAAAAAGAAGACACGAGATATAAAAAGAAAATATAATTTTTAACAAGATAATAAAAATGTTAAACTAAATTGCGTTCACACTTTTATTGCAGTATCATTTTTTAACCTACTTTTACCAAGGTATAAGTATACATTGAGTTTTATTAAATTCCTCTTTAGATGGCAGCAGAATAATTTTTACACACTTTTATAGGATGTACGAAATTATTAAAATTTTAAAATAAAAAACAATTCTTCATTGATAATTGGTAGTGGTAAATCGGCCGGAAAAAGAACAGAAATGTCTTTAATGTACCTGCATATAATATTTTACGTGCACCTGAGGCGACGTAACTTAAGATGACGTGAAGCACGTAAGTACATTCATACATACGTCCAACAGAAGGAATCTTAGCGAAGACACAAAGTTGTTATACATTAAAAGATGTGTATTTTTTCCTTCTATAACCAAGCAAGAAGAAAAGAACATTAGTGTTTCTTTTACACTAAAAATTGTTACGATAAAACTTATGGAAAAATAAAAATCATACGTGGTGGACCAGAAAAAACATAACACTAGTTCTTCGCTATGCTGTCTGATATGAAATGACGCTATTTTAGAGAACAATATTTTCCATGCCTGTCTGAATTAAGTCAAACTCGGGCGATCGTGTAATCCGTTCTTCACCAATCACCGAAAATACACAAGAGATTGTTAAAAAACGATAAGTACTTATAACCACTTATTATATTTTTAAGTAAAAGCGTTAAATTCAAGTCAATTTGAAGATAAAAATTTGAAAAAAGTTTTAAAATGTTATACAGGGTCGCATAACAGTTACTGCTTTTCCAATTAATTGAAATTTAAAAAATTAAAGGATTTTAAAGCATGACAAATTACCAAAAATAAAAAAGCATAAAAATAAACAACAACAATAAACATTATGACTAAATATATTGAAGATGTTTTCATGGACAAAAGTCCAACATTCTATAAACAACTCAAAATCTGACAGAGCCCCTGGGCCAGATGAAGTTCATGTCGAGCTGATTAAACTTATAGACAAAGATAATTTAAGTCCAATAAATATACTCTTTAACCCATTAGTTCAAAACGTTGCGTAAACGCAACATTTTTAATTGTCAATCAAAAGACTGATATTTTTTGTATACACTTATGACAAGTCGAAAGAAAATGTAAAAAAGTATTTTTGAAGTGTGTATATTTTAGGCAATTCCTAGCTGAGCGCTTTCGGCTTTACAAAGCCATCATCAGAGCTATGCTACAATAAAATTTTCTTATAAGTACTAATTGGTAAAGATTATAATTTTTTAACTTACGTCAATTTTTTAAATAGCACTACAAAGGAGAGATCTCATTTCCTTATATTTCAGAATTATGATTTTTTAGTTGTTGAAATTCTTAAAACATATAAAAAACATATAAAAAGCCGACACTGGACTTCACAAACACGTTAAAAAAATTGAAAAAAATTTTTTGTCATGGTACGGGTGTAAGAACCCGACCATTGATTGATGTGAGGAGGTAGACAGAATAGAACTAATGAAATCAAATGTCGGTCCTTTTAAACGATTTTTCAAAAGTGACAGTTGACAAATGTCATATATAGGAAATAGACATTGTTTTTTAATTTCTTACAAAATTATTTAATAGTTTGGAATTACCAATAGTCATCAAAGACTTTCTAAAAATTAAGTTTTTAAATTAAATTTTATGTGTTCATCAAATCATACAGAATGACATTAGTTTGTAAATTCACTCAAGTCATTGCTCAAGGTCAATGTATGTTCAATCTGACAGCCATCCTTAAGAAACAAGGACTCAAATTGTTCAACAATAATATAAAGAAGAAACATGGTATTAATGTTACGTTATCTGATACTTAAGTGTATTAAGAATTGTATCTCTTGATGGAAATTTGTAAGAAATTTGCATAAAAAATTTTTTTAAGAATGTATTTTCATGTTTCAATTAAGAATAACTGTCAAATGAATTACAAAATGTTGTAAATTTCTAATAAAGTTTAAAATTTGTTTAAAAATATAAAAGTATGAAAAAATATATAATAAGATTGCATGAGGTCACCCTTCTTCCTCTAAAGTCTCCCATAATAATTTAAAAAGAGGTTTATAATTGCAATTGAGGTTGATTTGTGTGTTTAAGCAACAATCAGGGTTTAGTTTCATTTCTTTGGATATCTCAAGATCTTCCAAGAGATTCATGAGTCTAAAGTTTTTATTGGGAATGTTGTGTAAAATTTTACTGTTTTCAGAAGGAGAAAAGGAATGATTATTAAATTTAATGTGATATCCAAAGTTTGATTTTTCTGGGTTATTGAGGTGTTCTTTGATTATTTGATTCAGAGTTCTCATTGTTCTACCTACATAAGTCATATTACAGTCACCACAGGACAGCTTGTAAATACCACTTCTGTTTAGTTTGTCAACTTTGTCTTTGGTCTTGCTGAAGATGGACTTGATGTTATATTTGGTTTTAAAGGAGATGTTTAAGTCACTGTTTTTATTAACAAGTACTCTTGAAATTTTTTCCGTAATTGGTCCTAAGTAAGAAGGATCTATATATGGAAGTAGTGTTGGATTTTTTATCAACATTAAAAGCTTGGTTTAGTCTCTTTTTGAGTATATATTTTCTAATGACTTTATCAACAGTAGTAGAAGGAAAACCATTGTTGTTTGCTATCTGTTTAATGATGGAGATTTCTTTATTGTAATTTTCTTGAGACATAGGGATATTAAGAAGTCTGTGGACATAACATTGAATAGCTGCCATCTTGTGTTGAAAAGGGTGATTTGAGGATGTTGGTATCATATGGTCAGTTTGAGTAGGTTTTCTGAATATTGAAAGTTCTAGTGTAGGCAAAGAAGAAGAGGAGGGAGCATTCTTTTTGATAGTTAGGTCTAAAAAGTTGATAATGTTGTTGCTTTCTACTTCTAAGGTAAAATTAATTGCAGGATGTAGATTATTAATTATTGACAAAATATTGTGAGGTTCTGAAGGTGGGCCTTCTATAAAGGCTAAAATGTCATCCACATATCTGTACCATAGGATTATTTGTGGTTGAGAATGAACAAAGTTAGTTTCGAGAGAGTCTAGAAAAAGATCTGCAAGTAGAGGAGAAAGGATTTCTCATTGCTAAACCCTCTGGTTGTCTATAAATTTTATCGTTAAAGATAAAGAAATCTTGGGAAAGGCAAAATTGGAGTAGAGAAGTAATTTGTGAACATTTATTTTGGTCAATGGTTTTTCTTTGTAGAAGGTTATTGATGATTGGAATGGTGTCTAATCTGGGAACATTGGTGAACAGATTTGTTACATCGAAAGAGACCATAGTGAAGTTATTCGGTAATAATAACAGTACACTTAGTGTACACCTACATTGGAACCGTATTTCGCCCGATCCGATATCTGGCGACCGGCCGACGTCGGATTAAAAACAAACTCAAGGTATTAAACCAGAGTGCCTATACTGCTTCATCATGGAAGCAGTATAGGTACTATAATGTAATACCATGAGTTTGTTTTCAATCCGACGTCGGCCGACATCGCCCGATATCGGATCGGGAGAAATACGGTTCCAATGTAGGTGTACACTAATAGGTGCCGCTTACTCGATAGTCTAACGGAGTTAGGTAATAAAACTTAGATTTTACATTTTTGTTTATACAATAATTCTAATTTGATTGGATAAATGAAAATAACAAGCAGTTTGGAGTATTTTTTCATAATCTATCCATAGATGAGGAAATAGTGAATTATTTTGGAAGACATATTTGTAATATATACATAAAATAAAACCAATTAGGTTTGAGTTCAAACTATAGTGTCTACGTAGTTCAGATGTGAAAAACAAGTGCTTATGAAAACGAATTCGGTCTAGGAAAAAACATTTTATTGGATTTGTTGTAAGTGATACGGAAATCTAATCATCGCATATTTTTTGATAACTTTTTCTCATATTACAAGGTATTCGATTTGCTAAAAGAAAAAGGATTTTACGCTATTGGAACGATCCGCGAAAACCGTACTTATAATAGTTTATTTATTTAGCGTATGGACTTTCACAGTACGATAAATATACAAATACAATAATATATACATATATATTAAATATATTATTCAAACACTAAAGATAGATTGAATGGCACTATATATTAATGTCCAATTTACACAGCCATTCAATTGCTTCTGGGGAACATACCGGAGCATGTCCGGTACGTATATGATTAAGTTTTACCCAAGTGGACCGGGGCAGATTTGATCCGATGAAACCCTGAGTTGGGGTGGGTATCTTAATATAGTCCGATTCTACTATTGGCATCCATCTTGTTGTCCATTGCCTATGTATATCATAGGAATTACCAATTTTTCGGGCAGATCGTATTGGAGGATTTCTAAGTCTCTGGTGCTCTTTTGAGATGTCTGGGATATCTTGATGTATTGGTAATTGTACGTTGGCTACAATTTTCTGGTACTTTCTCAATAATACTGCTGTACGGCGTAGATCTGGTGGAGCAATATTGCTCAGAGTAGGCAGCCATCTCACTGGCGTTGGTTTTATTGTTCCAGTGATTATTCTAGTAATAGTACATAGTAATAGTACAAGTAATAGTACTTGTAATAGTACAATGGAAAGTTTAAAAAACAAGTACGTACAAGATCGTGGTACTTACGATTTTTCTTTCAATTCTGAACAAAGTGTATGGTTAGTTAGATGGAATGACAATTCTGTAGTGACAATTACAACAAATAATTGTACCATTAAAACTTGGCAGGTGCAAAAAATATGACAGGAAAGAAAAGAAAATCCAACTAATTCCTCAGCCAAAATTGATAGCTAAGTATAATAACCATATGGGTGGTGTTGATTTCGTTGATAACGCCATATCAAATTACAGAATAAAGGTAAAAGGAAAGAAATAGTGGTAGCCCCTTTTTATAAATGTGATTGATAGTGTTATTGTCAATGCGTGGAAAATATATAACGTAGCAAATAAAACTAAAATGTCACATTTAGATTTTTAGTCTTATATAGCAGTTACCCTTATAAAAATGGAAGTACCCCTCATCGAAGATGACGTTTAAGGAGAGGTATAACATATTAATGTTGCCATAATAAGAAAACTGGAAGCTTTTAAGATGTGGCTTTTTAGGAGAATTTTGAAGATACCATGGATCGATCATATTACGAACGAAGTGCTGCTGCACGGAATGGGAAGAGAGAAAACTTTTGAGCACAATTTAAAGGCGAAAGACGTCATATTTGGGGCACATACTTGGAAATGATAAGTACGAGTTGTTGCAGCTGATTATGAAGGGTAAAATCGATGCAAAAAGGGGTCCTGGTACACGACAAATATCCTGGCTGAAAAACATTCGCGACTGGATCGGGTCAAACATACAGACGTTCTTAAGAAAAGTAGAAGATGGAGACCAATTTGCAATGGTTATAGCCAATCTTCATTAGTGGAGACGGCACTAGAAGAAGAAGAACAATTTACCAAAGGATCACTAATACAGTCAAAAAAAAAACTGATAAAAATAAATGGTAGTCTACTAATCTTGATTTAAAAATTGTCCACAATCCGAAAACTGAACAAACTGATGACAAATATGTAAGTAAAATATGAATGGTACCTTATAAGATACTGGAGATGATTTGGTGCATTCATGACTGATAGCGTTCATTGAAGACAATTTGGCAACTAGAACAAAATATTTTTGTAATTATGTAATAAATGTCTAAAAAATATTTATCTGTTCTACGTAATTATTTGGTAATTATGTATAAATTGAAAAACAGATCTATCAAATCAATTAAAGAAATTATAAACTGAATACTTACTCTATTTAGGTTGTCGGTTTTCATGCTCATTACCGTAGGGCTTACAGTCGTTTATTGGGAAAGGTTTTTCATTAAATATCGAATTAGTTCCATCCTACCTGATTTCAGAACCTTAATCTGATTCACTAAATTACTACCAGTTTGTTTAAGCTGTAGAAAAGCTTTCCTAAGACATTCAGCGCTCTTAAGATACACAAATCAGACCGATGCAACACAGTTTCGTCGAAACTAAGGTAGTTTGGGTATTTTCAAGTCCTTGCGATATAAATAAGACGATCAAAGAGGAGTTGAAAATAAATACGGAGACTGGAAATTGCTTCCTATGCCGGAAGGGTCTGACGCCGTCTGATCCAAGCTGATGAAGGTTTTCTCTTGCTCTTTATGAAACGTAGTACAGAGAAAAACTGGCTGATGGGTAAAAAAGTTCCACTCTTTTAGTCTATCTGTGCTACACTGTAAAAAGGTAAAAAGACAGTGAGTTCTATATAACGAAGAATATATTTTAATTTATATTTCTCTTGTTTTGTGGAACTACTGGATACTACTTTGTTTAGGGCTTTAATAGTAAAAACGTCCCGCTATTATTTTCTGTTCAAAATAATCTATCTTATATGAAAGCTTGTCAACTTTCTACAGACTATTTATTTGTTTTGGCATATCACAAACAATAATTCGTTTTTAAAGCTTTTAATCTAAATTTAATATGTATTTATAAACACAATTTATTAATATATTTTATACTGTGATCAAACTGTGTAAGAAATCAAAACATAAAGGTCCTACTCTAAAAAAGCGGCAACACTATACACTTTTGCCACATGCTCAACTGTCAATAAAATTTAAACTATTTCGGTATCAGTTGGGTACAATTACAAATATACCTGCAGGCAACAACTACTGTCAAATTACATACTAACAGTAATCGCATAAAAATAGAACGGGGGGTTAGACAAGGAGACCCAATGTCACCTACACTTTTTAATACGGTGCTGGAACATGCTTTTAGGAATTTGGATTGGATGACAAAGGGAGTAAAAATAGATGGAGAATATCTAAACAACTTATGTTTCGCCGATGATATACTTATAATAGCTGAAGATCTAGGTATGGCAAGAGAGATGGTACAGGAACTCGTTGTGGCTACAGAAAATGTAGGTTTAAATATAAATATCTCGAAAACAAAAATCATGACCAATTTGGTGCCCAGCCAGAACATCAGTATTGGTGGGAAAGAAATAGAACTCGTAGATAGATATAAATACCTGGGACATGAAATTATGATTGGCAGAGATAACCAGACTCATGAACTGAAGAGAAGAGTCGGCCTTGGGTGGGCAGCATTTGGAAAACTGAGAGAAACTTTTAAAAGTGAGCTGCCCACATGCCTAAAGAGAAAGGTATTTGATCAGTGCGTCCTCCCAGTCTTGACGTACGGAGCAGAAACACTTACCTTAACAAAAGCAACAGCTACCAAACTGAGAGTCACACAGAGAAGAATGGAGCGATCCATGTTAGGAATAACTCTCCGAGACAGAATAACAAACGAAGACATCAGGAGAAGAACCGGAGTGACTGACTTCATCGAGAAGATAGCCAGACTAAAATGGAGATGGGCAGGACATGTAGCCAGAATGACAGATGGGCCATGGACAAAGAGGTTATTGGAATGGTGGCCAAGGGAAGACAAGAGAAGCGTCGGTCGACCACCTACAAGATGGACTGGCGATTTAAGAAAACTCAATAAAAACTGGATAAGAGCGCCGCAAGATAGACGGGGTTGGAAACATGAGGAAGAGGCCTATGTTCAGCAGTGGACTCTTGAGGCTGGATGATGATGATGAGTTGGGTACAATTGTCTAATATATTTAATTAAAATTATTATTTTGTAGAATATTAGACTTAAAGATTTATTTCATAAAATTTATATTATTAATAATAACAACTGTTTTTGGTTATTTAATCAATACAATTCTAAAATTTCCAATATAATGATGATTACATTTTCCTGATTATTACACCATGTTGACACCTGTGAAAGATCGACAAGTTCCGTATGGGTTTCGTATTATTACTTTGTTGTGTTAGGAAAATTTGAATTCTAAGGTTGATGTTCTGGAAATTTTAAATACAAGTGACGTCACTTTGTATAAATCGTGACGTGCAAGTGTTTTATTTTGAAAAATGGTATAATTACAAATATAATATTAAATAATATTAAATAAGCGAAGCGAGCACTTTGTCAGCTAGCGATTTTAGCTTACGAGATTTTGCTGATTTGGCTTTTTCTTAACTGACTGATAATATTCAAATTATATAGGCAGGTATATGTTATTCCACGAATATACGACTGTTTGGAATTATTGCTACAACGAATATTTTAATGTACAAGTAGAAGTATGAAAGTAAATTGGTTTAATTATTATTCCATAAAAAAAAGATCTCTGTTACTATTACATATAAACTAAAATTATTTCAGTTAGTAGATGTTCAGATAGACGCAAAATTTATTGTGAAAATTAATCCGAAAATAACAAAAAAATTTACGTAAACGCTCCTACAAATAGGTAAATACAATGACCTCTATAAAGTTAAAATGTGTTCATCAGCCATTTGAGTTGGATTTCGGTGAAATGTAAACACCAAAGAGGCGCGCCGGGTATATATTTTTAATATAAATAAAAAGAAATTGGCAGAACGATGGTTTAGAAGCCAGGAAAAGAATCTAGTATTCCACTTTGTTAGTTTTTTTGTTTGCTTTGAGTGGATATACTCTTAAAAGTTCCGAAAGTAACGGGTATAACATGGCGGCTATTGATAGTTAAAGTACCGAGTCATTACAGATATTAAAAAGTAACGAAAATTTACATACAGTTTCATAAATCGCCCACTGATTTTAGTTTTAAAAACAGTCCGTATAGAGGTGTCCGGTGAAGAGACGTGTCCGTTAAGAGAGAGTTTAGTGTAGTGTATTTGTTTGTAATGGTGATTAGGAAAAAAAGAGTAAGAGTAAGTTTTTTTGATTTTTTAATACTAATTGAATATTCGACTAAATAAATTAAATTATTTAATCACTTAAGTATTGTTACACTTTGTTTAAATCACTTAATTCAAAAACCAACTTGTTTACAATACTAAAGTCAATGAGAGTAATTATACGAGTATACTTCAAAATCTGAATTACAACTATTCTATAAACTATCAATTCTATATTTAGATCATAACTTCATATTTAAATCTAAGGTGTATATCTGTCATAACAGTATTTTAAAAATGGGGAGAATTTACCATTGTACAATTCAGCACATTGGACCACTTAAGTCGATACCTTAAAGCGAATTTAAAACTAAACCTTCTAAGAATTGCAATATCGACATGGTTGAAAATTAATATCAAGTGAAATGGAGTTTCACCAATTTGTATTTCGGTCATTTTTTAACCTCAGAACTATTTATAGTAAGATGTTAATAAATTATTAATTTCATTATTTACCAGTATTGCTACCAAAAATTTAAAAATTTTGATTATATAACAAAACTACCAAAACATGTTTTACGGACATATTCTTTCTGTAGATATAAAGTCTTTCAAAAACAAATACAAGAAGATTACAAGAAAGAATAAAAAATCCTCCCCCGTCTTCCACCCAAACCTCTTTTTATAGTGTAGCCTGTAAAAACTGGCTGGCAGCGAAAGAAAATTTCTCCCTTTACAGATCCATTCTGTGACGTTTGTCCTTTCTTGATTTCGCATTTCAGTGGGAAAACGTCAAAACTTATTCGAAATCCCTATCTGAAGGATATTGTTGTGTGGGTTTGAACGAACTGAATAAAGACATAATACGATACCTTTTCAGATATGTTGCATTCTAAGAAGTGACTGGAAAATCATAACCTAAGCTAAACGGAAAGGTGTTTGCGGAAAATTGAGAAAAAACTGGTTAGTTTTATAGGGATTTTGGTTTTGTAGAATATACGAGAATTTGAATAAGATCTGAAGAATTTAAAATAAAAACTGTATACGATAAAATATCAAATATTTTATATAAAAAAAGTTTTTGCTATAATATCATGGTGTTGCGCCTGTCATATTCACACACGTACAGTATTCTTTGTAATACTTTTGTTTTTACAAATATATCACATTTAATATAGAGTTCTTTTACCTCCTTATTTGATATTCCTCTCGAGTCATTATTGATATATGTCTCCTGGTCGTAGATCTGTCTCTGACATTGCTTTTTGGACCCCACTAAGCCATGTTGTTTTCGGCCTTCCTCGTTTTTTTTGCTGAGATGGCTACCAATCCAATGCTATCTTCGGTAAGCAATGGTCTATCATTCTCTGTACTATGTACGGTAAAATGGGCAATCATCATCACAGTCATTAACATCTTAGTAGATGTGTTGTGGTTCATAATTGGGCTTCAGCAGCTCGGACAGTTTGATTGATAATATTTCTCCACTGGTCGCGGTCATCAGTTATATGTATTGCCTCAGTATACTGTTTATTGAGAAGCTTTTTAGTAATGTCCGCCCATCGCTGTGGAGATCTTCCGCGTTGGCGTTGAGTCTGAGGCCTTCCTTGGACCACCAACCGCTCCATTTTGTGATCACTTCGATGGATATGGCCAAAGAACTTTAAAATTATAGAGTAAACGGTACTGGAGAGACGCTGATCCGGTTTAATTTCATCCAGAACCGAGATATTTGTACGGCGAGCCGTCCATGGAATTCGAAGCAGGCGTCTCCATGTCCACATTTCAAAGGCGTCTATACGTCGTCGATCTGATTCTTTGACTGTCCATGTCTCGCATGCATAGTAAAATATAGAAAAGACCAGAGTTGAAACGAGTCTCTTTTTGTTTGTCATAGTAATGTGACGATCACGCCAGACCCCGTTTAGTTCACTCATTGCTGCTCTTGCTAGTTGAATGCGTCTTCTAATTTCGGATTCACAACTGCCTGTGTTGTTAACTAGAGCTCCAAGATATATCATAGATGAGACTACCTCGCATCCCGCAATAGTTTGGGTTTCAGGAAACTGTTGTTGGCGATCAATAACCATGATTTTGGTTTTGTTGTAGTTAACCATGAGTCCAAATTTAGCACTTTCTACCTCGAGTTTTTTTAATGATTTAATAATTTCTTCTGGAGTAGAGGCTAGAAGTGTAGTGTCGTCTGCGAAACGCAAGTTAGATATCTTAACACCACCTAGGTTTACTCCTCCCTCCCAACCATCCAAAACTCTGCGCATTATGAACTCCGAATAGATGTTAAATAATAAGGGAGATAAAACGCATCCTTGGCGTACACCCTTCTCCAAAGTGCATTTGTCAGACAGATATCCGTCCATTCGAATATATGCCAGGTTATCTTGATACAGTTTGCTAATAAGGTGAGTCAAGTGTTTAGGTACACCCATTGTCGTCAATATGTTCCATAGTTTGTCCCATCTAACATTATCAAAGGCCTTTGTATAATCGACGAAACATATAAATATCGGGATCTGGTATTCTCTGGCTTTTTCTATGATGTTTCGTACATTAAGGATTTGTTCTCTAGTACCTCTGCCCTTTACAAATCCAGCCTGCTCAGGTGCTATTTGCCAACTTATGAAGTTTTCTAGACGCCGTTGCAGTATGTAGAGGATCACCTTACTGGCGTGTGATATTAGAGCTAATAGCCTGTAGTTGTTACAATTATTTGTTGAACCTTTCTTATGAAGAGGTATGATTATGGTCTTTCTCCAATCCTCAGGCCAGACGCCTGTGTGCCATATTTCATTGCACAATCGATGTAATATTTTCACTCCACATTCCGGAAGATGCTTCAAGACGTCTGCAGTAATGAGATCATATCCTGCTGCTTTGTTTAACTTAAGTCTTTTTAAAGCGAATTCCACCTCGGAAAAAAGTATGTCAGGTTCAGACTCAAAACTAGTGTGGTGTGTCTCTGTTGAAGGAGAATGGAAAGTGGAGGTCTGGCAGTCAGGTACAAACGGGGCGTCCGCTGGCATCTGGTCCGTATTGGCGTATAAAGACTTACAATACGCCCTCCAAACATCAATAACCTTGTCCAAATCCGTCTGTACATTACCTTCATCATCTTTGATAGACCAAGATTTCTGCTTGAATTTACGTGTGAGTTGTCTGACTTTATCAAAGAGTTCTTTGGTGTTATTTGTGTCGGCGTGTAGTTGAATTTCTCTGCAGATTTTCTCTATATGCTTGTTTTTGTCTCGTCTACAAGCAGCCTGAATAGCTCTAGATAGCTGTCGGTACTGGGAATTCCTGAGAGGGTTCTCGATTCCAGCAATTTTAAGTTTTCTACGTTCTTCAACGAGGTCAAAAGTATCTGCAGACATCCACACTTTTTTTGGTCCGGTTGAGACGGCATTAGACTGTGCCTCGCAGTCAGTCAAGGTCTGTATCAAGGTATTTTTAAAAGATAACCAAATCTTTTCGGAATCATGAGTGACGATAGTTGGTAAAATATTTTCGAATCTTTCATTACATTGGATTTTAAATTGTTGTGTATCTTTTATTTTTGATATCCTCTTGTTTCGGATCCTAGCACATGCCTTGAATTTTTGCTTTAGCGTTGCAACAAGAAGTTGGTGGTCAGAGCCGCAGTCAGCGCTAGGTCGTGTTTTACATTGGCTAATAGATGTTTTCCAGCGATGTTTAATCATTATGTAATCGATCTGATTTCGGTGTCGTCCGTTAGGTGAGATCCAAGTGTACAATCTTCTGGGGTGGTGCCTATACATAGAGTTTATTATTGTCAAGTCATTGTCAACGCAGAACTGGATAAGGCGGTCTCCCCTTGAATTGCGTTCACCTATTCCATATCTACCCACAATATTTCGTATATGTTCGTCAGCCATAGTAACACCGATTTTTGAATTTAAATCACCCATGATGATAGCGATTTCTTTATTTGGGATATTTTGCAGATATGATTCCAGCTCGTTGAAAAAAGATTCAGTTGTATTATCATCAGCAGTTGAGGTAGGCGCATAGACCTGAATCAAATGTACAATAGAGGGAGATCCATTTAGTTTTAAGGAAATTATACGATCACTGATAGCTTGATATCCCAGTATATAAGGAGAAAGAGATTTTTAAACCCAGAAGCCAACACCATTGATACTTTTGTTAGTGTTGCCGGAAAAGCACATGAAATGTCCCAAATTAGTTATGTAGTGCCCCTCGTTGCGGAAGTGAAGTTCAGAGAGCCCGGCCACAGAGATATTGGTTCGTTCCAGTTCCTTATCCAGAATAGCTTGTTTGCCCGGTTGTAAAAGACCACGGACATTCCATGTAGCTCTGTTGTATGGTTTTGCGGTTATTAAGTTTTTGTTTTTCACCAGTAGCACATTTCGCATGTAAAGCTTGATGAGTCACGTCTACATGCCCGGTAACTGATTTCACACATTCCTCCCCGGACGAGAAGATGCGCCGGGTGCCATCCGGATCGCGAAGCTCATCATCCGAGGCCTCGCAGGTATTGCTCATATCATGAACTTTCGTGGGTGAAATAAAGGGGTGATTTCCCGTTGCCTTCCCCTTTGGTTGGGAGTGCTAATAAGGAAATTTGTTTAAACAGGGTTAAATGGGCAATACTTCAAATAAAACACCAGAAAGGATCTGTACTCGCACCACTGCTTTTCAGCCCTAACATTGCAGCCATACCAACAACAACATCAACAAAGCTTGACTATGCCAATGACTGTGCTTTATTAATACAAACAAATTGCATAAAAGTTTCTTACGGAAGACCTAGAAGTTATAGGAAGTTACTTTCACAAATGGAGACTTCTACCCAAAGCGTCTAAAACCGAATTCCCTTTGGTAATACACAATTCAATCATAATAAACACAATAGACATAAACTGTCATGGCGTGACGTTGGACAGAACGTAAAGCTTTATAGAATATTTTACTACAGTTCCCGGGAAGCTAAAAACCAGAAATTATATTCAGAAGCTTTGTATCATTCAAAAAGAAAATTGGAATAATTGGGCCATTTATTGCGGGACAAAAATACTTTTTCCAAATGTGTCTATCTTCTTGACATGTTGGCGACCACATTGACCCATCTTATTCTATTTACAGCAGTTTGAAATAGATCAGTTGACGTAAGACGTAAGGTCAGTCCACTTCCTAAGATTGACCAGCCAGGATATACGTTTACGTCCACGGCCTCTCTTACCCTCAATGTTGCCTTGTAGAATTAACTGTAGAACTCGGTATTTATTATTAAGAATTATGTAGCCGATGTAAGCCAATTTTTTGTCTTTTACGGTGTTAATAATTTCTTTGTATTTTCTTAGCCTCTGGAAAATAGTTATGTTACTTGTCTGGTGTATATATGAGACCTTCAACATACGTCAGTAGCACCACATTTCAAATGTCTCTAATCGTTTTATAGCATTTTCTGTAAGGTTCCAGCTTTGTACTCCATAGTGTATCGCCTATTGTAATTTGGGCATTTATGTTGTTGCTCTTACTAATATTCATTATTTTTGTCTTCTTGCAATTTAGTTTTAGGCCGTACTTGATACACGTTTCTACAACATTATCCATCATCCTTCGGAGCATCTGCGTACTATCTGTCAGCAACACTGTATCGTCTACATAAAGGATTTTTCACCTAAGAAGACCGCTTTGCAATTAAATGATGGTAAATTTATTACTAGCGGACCAGATAAGCGGCTATATATTTTACACTACCTCTTTGAATAACATTTTACTGCTCTGTTGTTTCAATCAGCACTGCTCAACAAGTTATCGTTTATTGGTCTATAATTTTATTGCCATGTTAATTTTTGTTAATTTCTTCTGACGTATCGTATAATGTAGGTTTACCCAATAATCAAAGTTATGCATTTACAAAAACATATTATTTGAAAAAAAAAAGTAAATACCATGTGTCATATTAATTGTAACCTCAGGAAAAAAGACAGTTAAGATTTTATACACACTAAAAAAATTGTTTACTAATGTATTTCTTAAATCCACATAATCATTGAAAAATGATTCAGGCTGTTTAAAATATCTTTCTGTTAACGACAAAGTAGATCAAATTCAAACGACATCATATTTCTCTTTTTTATCGTTAAAAATTAATTGATGGTCGTGGGTTGTATTTTTGTGTTTTAATAATTTAATAAAATACATAATCAGCAAAAACCTTATTTAAAACATGCGAACGGTTTTTGCAATCACAATCAATACAGTGTTTATGTTGGTTTAGCATTGAATTTTAAATAACTTATGTTCGATTGTTTTTAGTCCTTAAACTCTCGCCTTTTTTAGGGTGTAGTAGTTGTATATAAGTACCTATTTTTTATAGTAGTGTAGTGAAGTGGTACTTTAAAACAAAATGAGTAATTTGAAAGAAAATAAAATATAGTCGATACGTAGAGTGTTATCTCCAGAAGAACGGCGTTTAGTTCTAAAAGTCGAAAGTTATTTCAATTTAGAAAAAAATAATATGGGTCCAATGACATCTGTTATGGCAGTTCAGAAACGCACATGCGATGCTTGCGGTATCTCAGATAGAACATTCCGAAGAATTAATAACATAAGTGAGGATGAAATAATAAAGTAAGCAAGAGAAATCGTCGATATCCAAAAACTTTAGATTTGCGCCAGTCAATTAAACTTGCAATTAAAAATATTATATATAATATGTATAAAGAAAAAGAAAATGTAACAGTTAGTGCTGTGTTGCAAAAAATAAAAGACAAGGAACTGTGTGATATTAGTTTAACAAGTTTGTGGAGAGTGTTGAAACATTTAGGTTTTCGATATAAAAAGACAAATAATAGACAAGTATTGTGTGAACTCTGTAATGTTGTTTCAAAACGGTGGCATTTTTTAAGAAAATACATGAACAATAAAATGTCTGATAGTCCGAGGCAAGTTGTATTTTTAGACGAAACTTGGATTTTCGTTAAAGGAAATATGTCAAAATCATCTTGGCAAGATGGCACCACGAAATGCTATTCTTCTAGTCGTTCCGGTAATAGTAAACGCTACATTATACTTCATGCTGAAAACGATGAGGGTTTTATTCCTGACGCCAGTTTAATTTTTTCGTCCACAAAGAATACAGGTGATTACCATGGAAATATGGATGCAAATATTGTTGAAGAATGGTTTAAAGAAAATTTGTTAAAAAAATTGGAGCGACCATCCATAATAGTCTTAAATAATGCATCCTGCCACTCAAGAGTAGAAGAGAGATTTCCTTTAAATGGCTGGACAAAAGAAGCAATAAAGTTGAGGTTGACAGAAAAGAAAATTTATCACAGTGACATATTTTTAAAAGTCGATTTACTTCAAAGGTGTGGAGAGCACAAAATTCAAAAGAACTTTGTTACTGACCAAATGGCTCTTAAATATGGCCATGAAGTTCTTCGACTTCCGCCCTACCATTGCCACTATAATGCAATTGAGTTAGTTTGGGGTATAGCCAAAAATTTTTATGATAAACATGCATCTAAAACAAAAGATGACACTAGCGTTCTTGGTTTATGGAAAGAATTGCTAGAACAAATAAAGGCGGAACAATGGCAAAATTGTATTAGACATACGGAAGACATAATCGTTCAGTCTTTTCAAACCGAGCGAGTTATAGATGAGGTCCGGCCTCAATTATTCGGATAGACAATTCAGATAGTGACGACTCTGCTAGTGAAATATCAGACAGTGAATAGGACAAATCTTTTGCTAAAAAGAAGAAACAAAAAGTGTTTCGGGAATTCAATTCAAACTTTGTGGTGTGTTTTAGTTAAATGATAAAGCACCTTCGGTCTAATTACTGGACTGCATACTCTCAATAGCTTTGATATTAATTACTGGACTACACGTGTTTAAACATTTTGTTTTGCTGAAAACTCGAAAGTGATTTAGTGCCAATTTGTTTCAAGGTTATATTTAATACAGTGTCTGCGGAAAGTAAAGTCTTGGATGTATTTTATTCAAATTTGGATATACCAGCAACCTGGCAAGTATTTTCTAATTTAATTGCATGCAAAACCATTCATATAATTTTTACTCTAGGCCAAATAGAGACTTATAGAAACCTTGATGAACATTTGATGTCGACAAATAATTTCAATTATTCGAAATAATCCGTCTCACTTCTTTTAAGCGGCCTGTATATACATATTATATTTATTTTATTTGCCTTTGATACAGTAAAATCCAATATTATTACTGAAAATAAAATACAGGAAATTAGATATATTTTTTCTTTTCAAGCGATCGAAATTAAATATTAAGTAACGCCCCACTGTTTGAGGCCCACTGATCATATCTTAATTACATATCGGACTTCATAGGCTAAAAGAAGTTTATTTAATATTTTGATATAAGGTTGAATGCTCGAATAAATGAACTTTGATCAAATAAATGGCAAATATCGAGCACAGTTTAATTAATTTAATCTTGCCCAAGTACTTTCGCATCTTAGAGCATCTTCAGGGGCATTTTCGTCAATTGTGGCCTATCCGACAAGAATAAAATATTATAAAATGATACATCACACTACACTACACAAGGACAAACAATCACTTAAAATTTTTTAAAAATAGGTGAAACTACATTGTGTACAGAAGCCGGACACAAAATTCTGGTGGAGGTGAATACATATGACATGGAAACTGACAATAATAATAATAATTTAAAAGAAACCAGTAGTAGAAGGTAAATATTCTCTAGTTTCTCATTTCTACTAAATATATATATATATATATATATATATATATATATATATTATATATATATATAATATATATATATATATATATATATATATATATAATATATATAATTTAGCTCTCCAGGCCTAGAAGGCCCATGGCTTGATTTACTATTCTTTTCCATTCTTTTCTGTTTGTTGCTTTATTTTCCAGTTTGGTATTTTAAGTTTTTCTATGTCTTTTTCAACATCCTTCTTCCACCTGGTTTTCGGTCTGCCTTTCTTCCTTTTCCCTCCTATTCCTCCCATTAGCATTCTTTTTGGCAGTCTCGTGTTTCCCATCCTTTGGATGTGTCCCAACCATCTCAGTCTTTGTGACTTTATGATCCCTACGATATTCGGTTCTCCATACATCTCCTCTAATTCCATATTTGGTCTTTTTATCCATATACCATTCCAGATGTTACCTCCAAATATTTTACTGAGGACTTTTCTTTCCCAGACTTGTAGCAGGACTTGCTCGGATTTGTTCATTGTTCATGTTTCAGTGGCATATAATACAATAGGTCTTATTACTGTCTTATATATTCTTATCTTAGCCCTTCTAGAGATGGTTTTGCTTATTAATAAATTGTTTAGGGCAAAAATAGAACGGTTACCGGCCATAATTCTCGCTTGGATTTCTTCCTACATATTTGATCTTCTCGTGAATGTCGCTCCTAAATACTGGAATATTTCTACTTTTTCGAATTTATATGTTTTTTCATCTGTTATTACTGTCAGATATTGTTCTTGTAGGTAATCTCTTTCTGTCCATTCCATATATTTTGTCTTTTCTTCATTTATGTACATCTCTTTCTTTTTCGCTTTTATTTCTAATCTTTTTGTTATTTCTTTTAATTCTTGCGTACTTCTGGCTATCAGTACAATGTCGTCAGCGAATGCTAAGCATTGGTGTTTTCTTTGATATATAAGTCCTCACCTATTGATTCCAGCTTCTCTGATGGTAACTTCGAGGACGATACTGAACAACAGCGATGACAGTGGGTCTCCTTGTCGCACCCCCTCACTGACCTCAAACTTCTATGTTTCTTCGCCATTTATTTTAACCCTATTCTCTGTTCTTCGTAGTGTCACTTTTACCATTCTTATCAGTTTTTCACTAATTCTCATTTCACGTAGTGCTTTGTATATTTCTTTGCGTTTTAACCTATCGAACGCTTGTTTAAAGTCGATGAATAGGGCCATTGTAGGTTTTCCATATTCGTAGCTTTCTGCTTGTATTTCGCGCAGTAGGAAAATTTGATCCACTGTGCAGCGCCCTCTTCTGAATCCACATTGATATTCCCCTATGTCATTATCTATATTTTGAGATAGCTTATCTTTTATATATATTCAAGTATTTTATATGCAACATTTAGTAGGGCTAGTCCCCTGTAATTGTGGCATAAACTTTTGTCGCCTTTTTTTGTGAAAAGGGCACAGTGTCGCTTCGGTCCATTCCTTCGGTAATTTTTCTTGTTCCCATATGTCTTTTAGCAACTTTTCCAAATGCTTAATTAGTACTGGTCCTCCATATTTAAACATTTCAGCTGTTACTTCATCTCTTCCTGGGCTCTTATTATTCTTTAGTTTCTCTATTATTTCTTTTATTTCTTTTTCGTTAGGCGGTCTTTCCTTTATTCGTTCTTGATCGACATTTTTCATTCACTTCTTCTTCCTCTTCATATTCTGTTGTTTGAATTTCATTTAAAAGTTCTTCAAAGTATTCTTTCCATCTGCTCAATATTTCTTCGTCACTTACTAAATTTCTTCTACTTTTGTTTTTGTAGTGTACAGGTTTTCCTTGGTACCTCTTTTTCTCATTTTTCACCCCTTGATATGTTTCTAATTTATCTATTTTTATAGCTCTGTTCTATACATTTTAATTTATCTTCATTGTATTTTCTTTGATCTTATTATTCTTTTGGCCCTTTTCCTTTGTTCATTGTATTTTCTCTCAATCTCTGTTGTTTTTTCTTGCATCATTTTCATTCTTAATTTATTTCGTTCATCTAGTTCCATTTTACATTCATCGTCGAACCATTCTTTGTATTCGCGTTTTATATTTCCATTACTGGCCTGAGCTGCTTTGGTAGCTTTGGTTTTCCTCTTCTGTCAGTAGTCTCACAGGTTTGGTTGCTTTATACTTTTTCTTTCTCTGGTTTCTAAGCACTGGAATAAGTTGTTTCATTTATATTCCAACTATAAAGTGATCTGAGTCTGCATCTGGATCTCTGTATGTTCTTATGTTCTTTATACATTTTTGCATATCTTTTTCGACAAGCACATGATCAATTTGGTTTATGGTTTTCCCATCCGGTGATCTCCACGTTCCTTGGTGTATTCTTTTGTGTTGGAAGTACGTGCTCATAATGATCATATTTCTTTCTTTCACGAAATCAATTAGGAAGTGACCATTTTCGTTCGTTGTTTCATGCAAGCTGTATTTTCCTATGGTGGGTACATATATTTCTTCTTTTCCTATTTTTGCATTACTATCACCTAGCACTATTTTTACATCGTATTTGGGATATTTTCGAATACTGTATCTATTTGATTATAAAAGTCTTCTTTTATTTCTATACTTTTGTCTTCAGTCGGTGCATGTATATTTATAAATATTATTTTTTGGTATTTTCCTCTTATTCTTAATACACATATTTTCTCTGAAATTTGTTTGAAGTCAACGATTAGATCTTTCAGCTTTTTATTTACCACAAAGCCTGTGCCTAACATTCTATTTTCTCCCCCGCTGTTGAAAAATAAATAGTCGTTTATTTCCATTGAGTTTTGCCCTAATTGCTTTGTTTCTTGTAGTGCTACTATTTTGAACTTGTATTTTTTGCATTCGTCGATTATGTGTTTTAGTTTTCCTTCCTCGTACGTTCCTCTTACATTCCATGTCCCTACTAATATGCATTCGTTTATTACTTTGTTTCCAGTAATGATCTTTACATTTTGTTCATCTCTTGTACCTTTATCGTGCCAAGTCGTCTTCGTAATTTTAGCCTGTTTAAATTTTGCTGTTAGTTTTTTGGTTTTACATTTTTATCTTTTACTAATTGTCGTTGGCTGTTATTCAATGTCCATATTTCTCTATCTATGATTAGCTTCTGAAATCCTATTTTTACATTTTTTCCATTATATCTCTCTGCCATAGCCTTACTTCTAATTTCTTTCTGGATAATTCTTTTCTCCTTTGACATATCATCATTTATATAGATTCGCTCGTCTGTTTTGTTTTTTAGTTTATTTTTATTTTTCATTACATCAATTTTGTTAAGTTCCACTAAGGCAGTATTTTCTCCTATTTTTCTCGCTCCATTTACATCTACTGACACTTTTAGTTCTTTTTCTAGAAAGTTCTCTACGGCCTCTCGCAATAGTTTTTGATCATTTGTGTCAATGTTTAGTCCTTGTATTACTACATTTTTCCTCTTTTTTTCTATCTCCAGTTTCTCTATTTTTTCGTTTGCTGCAGTAATTTCCTTCTCTAATTGGCCTATTTGTTTAATAGCTTTTTCGTTTGTTTCTCGCAACTTTCTTATTTCATCTTTGTAGTCGCTTTGTTGATCTTTTAGGTCTGTACTTCCTTCTTTAGTTGCGTAATTTCGTCTCGTAATCTATATTGTTGTTTTTTTATGTCTTTTACATCCATTGCTAATTCTTTCATCATTTTCATCATTTGATCGATTCCACTTGTGTTTTCTTCTTCTCTTTTTTGTGGGGTTCTCAGTGTTTTTTTTTTGATCTCCTGAAATATCTCTAAATATCTCTAAATACATATTTTCCTCTATACATAATTATTGTTGTCAAGCAGCGTCTTCAGACGTAAACAATTTCCTAACTGAGTTCCTAGAAAGTTAACAATCTAAAATTGAAAAACAAACTACTAAACGTCGAAGAATATCTCCTAAAAGATATCAGGCTGCTTCAATCTACCAACATTATATACAATTAAGTTGTTGTCAACACAGCTGAGTGCAATTTATAATGGACAAAGTTTGTGCAAATGCATTTAGGTCGCTTAGAGGAGCATGAACGGTGCACTTGTGACGGGGTAGTAAAAGGCGACTGTTGGCTTTGTAATATTATAATATTTGAATGAAAATGTGTCACTACATTTTGATACATTGGTTGAAGTTGAAGCCGAGATACTAAAAAGCTTTTATAGCATTGTGTTTTATGTGTTTGTCAATACGAACTTTGTTTAAGTATTGGTCCAGTTTGTACATAAACAATAAAGAAAAATCCAATAATAATTTTACAATATTGATAAATGAGAAAAAAAAGTAAGAAAATATATTGTTTTATTGGAGCGTCACATTATTTTTGAAGACTTTGCAGACTCTATGATTAATTACCTACGTTAGACTCTTTGATATAGGTATCTTTTAACAATATTATTTGCTTATAAGGGGGGCTGAACATTTACTGGGCTTGGTGGTAGGGTAAGCAAAAAATTGGAACGTTTGCGAACGGCTACTTGCATTTTAGTAAGGAGAGCAAGGTCATGAATAAGGGGTCCTTTTTTGGAGGAGTGACTGGGAAAACTACCTACGAAAAAGAAATCAAGATATACTTACAGAGATGTTCTGAGCAAATACTATACAAAAAAATTTCTAAAATTTTTAAAATTAGAGCTAAAACTTTAAAAAAATTTAAGGGTGAATATTTTTTAAAGGCAATATTTTTCTAAACTCCTAGTTTCAAGAGAAAAAATTACATGCTTATTTTATTTTATATAAACAGTTATTACAAACAATATTTAAATCTATAAAAAAACATGACATTGAACTTTCTAACAAAAAAAACAAAATTTAAAACTTTATGTACCAAATGACAAAAAAATATGTACAGTAAAAAGTGTCACATATGTCCAAATGAAACTACTTAACTTTCCTGAATTATTAATTATCAAAGAATAATTTTATTTAAAAGAAACTAAAATATGACAATTAGCTGATCCATATACCTTATTTATTTATAATTTTTTTAAATTGTTATAAATGTTTATTTAGAAAAATTTAACTTCACTAGTTATTCTAGGCTAGTTATTCCTTTTTTAAAATTATTAGAAAAATTAGTTATCATAGATTTGAACACAAAAAAAATGTTGTCCCACAAACTTCAAACAATCAAAATGTGACCTTTGAAAGGCACAAAATGGAGGCTGGACAAATCCCGGAAAAAATAAAATAAAATACCAAAAGTGGACTTCAGGTTATCCTGTATGATAAAAATACGTGATCTTTCAAACTCGTCTGTTTAGTTTCCACTTAAAAATATGTCGGGTTATTAAGCCCTGGGGATGCTATAATCAAATCTCTTGACTCAGGATACAGCCTACAAGAAACGGTGAATCACTTACATTAGAAAGATTGCCATAATGCATTTTCAGTTCAAATCACCTTCTCACCACACACATAGAATTAGGAGAAATTTTGCCAGTTTTTTAAAACCCTTACCAGCCCAGACTCTGCATTGCTCCTCCCTGACTGCTAAGCTGCACCATCCCATCTTCCTCGTGTCAAAATCGTACATTCTTATACCAGATTTTTCATCATGACACAAAATTTAATTTTATTGAAAATTAAATAAAATACACAATTAAAACAAAACATGAAAATAATAAATATATATTTTATTTTAGTGCAATTATCATTTAGATCTTCTATTTGCATCTCTATTGTATTGTTATTTGTGTCAGATTCCGTTTCAGATTTAAAATAGGTTTTTAATTTTTCTAATAATAGAAAATTTTCACAATTTCATCACATCCAGTAAATCGTTAAGACGCCAAAATCAATCAGGTTTAATGACTTATTTATAACAACTTTTTCAATAAGCTTTTGATAATTTAAAATCCTATTATTATCAGTCTTACGCTTCTCAGTGTTTGCAACATTGGAACCAAATAGCGATTTTTTCCACATTTCCTTAAGTGGTCTAAAGTTCGAGACATCTGCAGGCTATAATATCTTGGTAGAGTTAGGGTAAAGAGCTATGAGAATAATATAAAGCTTTGTACAAAGAGTACTAAGTTGATAGCCAAGATGAGTTGCATGGCTGTCCACAAAGAGAATGACAGAAAATTCAACATTTTTCTTTTTTAAATATGGATGAAATACATTTTGTATATAGTCTATAAAAATTTCTGTTTTCATCCAGCCGTTATGGCTTAATCCGATTCTCCATGTGTCTGGAATACTATTAATAACTGCTTTTGGCAGAGGCTTGTTTGGGTAAATTATTAAAGGTGGAGTGATGTGATATCGGCTTAGGCCGAAAATGTAAGCATTACTGTCAGATTTTTTTTTCGCTTCTTCTTGGTCAACCTTGTATACATTGCTGGAACCTTTTGGTGCAATAACTTTACCCATTTTGGGACAAAACTGGAAACACGTTTCATCGCCGTTGCGTATTCTGCTTTTGACTTTAAATATTGTTCTGAAGCTATTTTCTTGTGGCATTGTAAATTAATTACTATTTATAACTGGGAATAAGCCACAATTAAAGATAAAAATACGTTTATTGACGTTTTCAATTTCCAATTCGGAAATCGTTCTCAAAATACAAAAAATAATAATTCTCAATAAACGTATTTTTATCTTTAATTGTGGCTTATTCCCAGTTATAAATAGTAATTAATTTGACATTAAAAGCAGAAAAGTGTTTTTTTTTCTTTAAGATACGTTTCTATTTCGGAAAACTAACCTCGTATATTTTCCTCATACACATTTGCTGAAGCCGAAGTTACCCCTTCAGGTGTCCGTTCCGTGATTATTGGATGCCTCTTTAAAAATAGGTTAAACCAGTGTTCACCTGGAATGTTGTTTTTAAATGGAGTGGTTATATTATCTACATCCAAAAAGCTTTTTACAGTAGCCTGAATAGCAACCTTCCTTCGTGGGAAGCCTTTTTATGACTATCTAAAATTCATTCGATCAGTTTGTTTTCTTAATCTCTTGTTAGATACGTATTTCTTCCAAGTTCTGGTTTTGAAAATTTAGGACCCTAACGTTATTGATATGTTTTCCTGGGAATGCCATACTTCATAGCGACGGTCTTCTTCTGTTCACCATTTCTCACATCAGTTAATGCTTTCTGAAGCAATTCCTCGGTGTATGATTTTATATATTTTGCATTTTTCTTTACTTTTGGCATCCCTTATTTTTTCACGCACAATTATTGTCAATCCCGAATTTAAAAGAGACGGCAATTAACGTTTTCCGTTGGAGTGCCAATATTAGGAATAACAAAAATAACTCTAATTCTATATATCGGTACCTATGCCAATAATAAGAGTATGTTAAATTGTGCTTTCCAAATGTTAACACACTCTAAATTGGGGCGAATCGACATTTTTATTAAGATAAAATTATAATTTTTTTACGTCGCAAAAGGATATCTACGTCGTTTCGTTGTATTTTGCTATTTCAGCGTTTTGTTTATTTTCAAGTTATACGAACGAATTTTTAAATTCGTCATTCATACTTGGGTCGTCGTAGTGTTAGGTATGAATCTTAATTCATGCTTGGGTCCCCGAGCAGTTCGTTAGGGTCAGGTATGGGTCCGAATTCGTCGTTGAATTTGTGGTTTTCTGTGTTTGGCTCCTTTTGTGGAAATAAGTAGCAGTAGTGGTGGATTTTTATCTATTATGAAGTGACCGGCATTAATTTACCAAAATTGGTGGAGTTTTCGCTCGATGTAAATGTCATTTTAGAAAGAGTGACCACTGTTTCGTTTTTTTTGAAGATTTTAAGATGTTTGACAAGTCTAGTTATTGTTGAAAAGTTGAACAAGTTTAGTTCCTGTTTTTTTGAGAGTTTCCGTTTTTCCAAGTGTGCTAGTTCCAGCCCCCAATGGATAAAGCTCTTCGCTGATGATGTCCGGATAGATACTCCAGAGATGTAAGTTTTTTTTTCTTTTCGGTCAGTGGAAATATGTGAATCCAGGTAACTTTTTATTGTTTGTTTAATTTCAAAGTAAAGACAGATATTTTTTTAGATCAATAATTGCTTTCGTTAAAATTTAAAAATTGTAACATTTAAAAATTGTAATGCGGTAACATTTGTAAGTTTTATGTAGTATCTCCAACCCTGGAGTTTGTAAGCGGATGACACACGTAAGTTTTTTTATTCTTTTATTTTTTCATGTTGTAACTGTTTGTGGTGACACAAAAATAAATGTTAAATTTTGTTTTCTTAACATTTTGTTTAATTTTTTTGAGCTAACCCTTTTTTGAGTTTTATTTGAAAAAGATATATTTTTGATGTTTTATAATTATTTCCCTAGTTACAACTAGTGATTGTAATAGGTATAATTAGGCACCTCAAGTGGCGCAATATATTAAATTCCTTGAGGTGTTTCCTGCTTATTTTTATTTTGTTTATCCCAAGAGATTAATGACCCCTTTATTTCATTTTTTGTAGTTGCCCCAATCCAACCCCCTTATCTTTTACTTATCCACGACCCCAGCTCTCCTACCAAACCCTGAGTGCCGTTCGCACAAGTAGCGATTATTTTGCTTGCCTTATCTCCACCCCCAATAGTTTCTTCCCTAAACTTTATACCCCCTGTATTATTGAACAATTTGGTAGGCAAAATATCTACGTTACAAAATGTGTGTAAAAATTTGTGTTATATATTACAAAAATTAACCTGATTTACAAAACAGTTTAACATTGCACTATCCTTACGAAAAACTTAAATTATTACTTTGTTTGGTACAGTCATCACAACATACATATAAAACACAAGCCAAACTGATTTCAACAATCAGGAGCAGTCGTTTACTACCAAGGGAAATGTCACCAGATTTGAAATATGTATAATTTTTTCAGATAATTGACTTACTGCCTTTATTAATATAGTTTAAAAGTTAGAGTGCCAATCGATGGTCGAGTGCCAACGTTTGGGTTTTTTACCCTATGCATATTTTGTTTTTTACATATCGTTATTATCACATTTACTAAAATAGTTTTTAGATACCTGTATTAACGAGTGTCATGGGAAAATCGTTATTTCCCAGGTATAAATATTTTTTGCTATTACAAATAAAATTTACTCTAATGTAAATTATTGTGAGTGTTTAAAATATGTACCAAATTATATTAAATTCACAATAAAACAATAAATTTTGTAGTGTTTTCTATTTGTTTTTGTTATTGTGCTTGTTCACGTTATTCAATATTTGGTTGGCACGAGTAGCACACAAAAATACAGTTCACTCATCCATTATGAACCCGTTACCGCTAACAAAGATTTTTTAATGCTAGAATAAAATACCCAGATGGCACATATCGTGGGTTTTAAAGCTTATGAGGACATTTCTCTTTAAGGCCATATTTTAATTTTTTTACCATAAAACCTGACGAAATAATTTTGTTCTCGCCATTTGACACTGTTTTGTGTTAATTAAAATATACTTTTGAATTTTGACAAAAAGTGTGGGTAGTTTTCATATATTTGGTTACCATATTTGGAGGGCACTCTCTGAATGAGTTGAACAGATCCGTATTCGAACGGGGAATTCATCTTCCGAAAGCGTTCAAATAGTTTAATATTGTTTTGTTGTTGTTTATTTTACCCCCTTTAAGGGAACCCAAAAAATAAAATAGGACTAGATTAAATACGACATGGAATAGTGAATTCGTTGGATTGATATACAGTGAACGGCTAAATTATGGAATATTATCTGTTGGAAAACCAACTAATTCTTTAATTGTTTCAATTTAACCTAACGCCGCCTCTGTTCCTTAATAACACATGTTAGCCCTTATTACTTAAAAGAACCAGAAATCTTCAGTGCATTTGACGCCCCTCTTACACCCGCTGACCCTTTGTCATTTACCCAAGCTGGCCACATATTGCATACAAGCATATAAGGGCAGTCGCATTAAGTAGTTCAAGTTAAGAAGTCGCTAAATAAGTCATTCTCTCTCCTCGTTCTCTCTCTCTCCCACCCGTATATATATATATATGTTACAAGTTATACTTATAAGTTAGTTTAGTGTTGTAAAGTGCAAGGTGTACATATGTAAAATAGTTTACAAGTAAAATAAAGCGAAGAAGTAAAGTGTAAGTGTATAATTTCACCCCCACAAGAGTAACAAAACGAATCAGCAACCTACGCTTAAATCCTGTAACCAATCAAGACAGGTCACCACAAGGGTTTTGGTGCTCTCAGGGAACGTTGAAAATAACCCCATCGTTCCCCTTTAATTATCATTATTTCGAGAACCGTCGAGTTTTGACGGAAATCCCGAAACAGGTCGATTTTTGTTATAAAATACCCATCTTATAACATACATGGAGTAGGGATGACGTCACTGGTGTGGAAGTAGTGACGTAATTATTAATTTTTTACATAGAAATCGGTATAATGCGACATCTCATTTGAAGGAGAATTTAATTCTCTATTTACGACATTACATTTTTAACTAAAATATTTTTTAAGGGTACCAAAACATTGTTTTCTTTAATTTAAATTCAACTAAATTACAACTAATGATTTAATTAATATTGTACCTTAAAGCAACCAAATTATGCATAATAATTATTTTAAATTAAATGTTCGAAATGCCATCCATCGGTTTATTAACAATATGCGAATCTACGGACACATTCATCAAGTACATTGCGGATGACTTCTGGAGTAATTAGACTCATTTCAATGCCTAATTCTATCTTTCAAGCCCTGTAAGTGTTAGGGTCTATTGACATAAAATTTTGATTTTATGTAACCCCACAGAAGAAAGTCTAGAGGTGTTAGATCTGGCGACTGCAAAAGAAGTATTTTTCGAAGATTTTTTGATCGCAACTCGGTTTGTACGGATGTACGTGAGCTCTCAATAGTATCATGTTAAAGCTTGATTTATATCTTTACGACTAAGCAGAAAGCCTTAGCGAATTGTGCTTCTAGTACTCACACAGAGTAAATCCGAATAAAATGAAAAAAGGCAGCAAATATTTGATTTCACGCAAATAAATCCTATGTATCTGTTGATTCGTATTTCGACCTAATAGGTCTCGTCAGAACAGCTATTCATAGGAGTTCTCAACGTGAAAAATCAATATTTTCTGCCTTTTAAGAGAAGGCTCAGATTATAAGCAGAAATCTGAATTGTGTTTCGAAACTATTTTACGATTTTTGTAATTAGATGTCGCTAGCGCGTCCGTATTGAAGCCATGTTATTATTTCTTCTTAAAACGCAGAAAATATTAATTTTTCACGTTGAGAACTCCTATGAATAGCTGTTCTGGCGAGACCTATTAGGTCGAAATATGTATCAACAGATACATAGGATTTGTTTGCGTGAAATCAAATATTTGCTGCCTTTTTTCATTTTCATTTCACGACTTTATTTGTGTTAAAGTTATACCCGTTTCAAGTTGTAATTTTCCTGGAAAAATTGTAAATATATTTTTTAAGGGATTCAACCAAATTTGAGCAGTAAAGATTTCAATTTAAAAATAATGATAAAAGAACTCAAAAGGAATATTTTGAGCTTTGTAAAGTATTCATAGGTTTACTTTTGTAATTGTATTTGTATATTTATCGTACTGTAAAAGTCCATACGCTAAATAAATAAATAAAGGTTTACTTTTAACCAAGGTATCGATAATTTATTAAAACCCCTTTAAGATTTAGATTCAGACAAATATACAAAATTCTTATATTGCATTTTTAACGCAAATATCTGATTTTGTATATTTATACAAAAAAACGCATAAAGTGCATACACGTCAATTTATTTCGAATTGCAGATTCTAAATAATATTTATATAATCGTAATATTGTTTGTAGAAATATGACTATCATCCTTCTGATCAGGAAATACAAAATCTTGTCGAAGCATCATTTTTAAAAAAATTACTGAAAATTCTGACTCTTCTACTTCCTTTTCGATCTGGGCAACAAAGAATTTGAGTGTATTTTTTTTGTAGAAAATTTAATGAGAACAAAATCCCTTTTTCGGGGGTATTCGTAAGATCCAATCCAAAATCTTTACTATCTTCAGTCTCTATTTTTTTCTGAAGTAGCGGTCAGAGAATGGTTGAAATATTTTTCTTTCTTCCTTTCTTAGAACTTATTCTCACGGCTATTGAGTATGGACAAATTTGTTCCGGAGTAAGTTTTAAATCGGAAATAATTACAATTTTAGAACTTTGTTTTTCGGTAGTTAAAACAGAGACAACGGAGAAGACGTTATTATTAGAAATCAAATAGACTATATGCTTGTTAACAAAAGATATCGAAATAGTTTCAACAGTGTTAAAACCTACCCAGGCGCTGATATTCAATCTGACCACAATCCTTTAGTGGGCGTGTATAGAACTAAGTTAAAGAAAATACGCGGAAAAACTGTAAAAAAACATGACATGAGAAAACTGAAATGTAGCGAAGTAATAGAAATAGTCAGCAAAACAATAAATAGAAAATTTAAAGAAATCGATAATACAACGGAAAGTACAGAAGATAAGATAGAATCCCTTAAGAAAACAATAGACGACATTAAAGACAATTTTATGAAGAACGAAGAAGGTAAAAATAAGACATGGATGACGACAGAGATTCTGCAACTAATGGAAGAAAGAAGGAAAAACAAGAACGATAACTCCATGTATAAAACATTACAGCGAGAGATACAGAGAAAGATCAGAGAAGCAAAACAGAAAGAACTGGAGAAAAAATGCCAAGAAATCGAAATTCTCCAAAGTAAATACGACGACTTCAACGTGCATAAGAAGGTAAGAGAAATTACAGGTAAATGTAAGAACAGAAGAGTAAGTAAACTTGTTAATGACAATGGAGAGATAATCGTGGACAAAGAGAGTATCAATGATACCTGGAAAAATTACATAAGAAATTTATTTTTTGATGAGAGAGAGAACCAGCCCCCAATACCTACGGAAACAGGACCACCTATACTAGTAACAGAAATAAGAGCAGCCATAATATCACTAAAAGAAGGTAGAGCTCCAGGACCAGACGGAGTACAATCTGAATTTCTTAAACTTCTTGATGATGAATCTTTAAGAGTACTATGTAAAATCTTCAATAATATCTAGACACAGGCAATATCCCAAAAGATTGGCTACTTTCAGAATTTATTACCTTACCAAAGAAACAGGGAGCAAAAAAGTGCGGAGAATATAGGCTAATAAGTCTAATGAGCCATACATTAAAACTTTTTCTTAAAATTATACATCGTAGAATATACAAGCTATGCGAAGAGAGAATACAAGACACACAGTTTGGATTCATGAAAGGCGTAGGTACAAGAGATGCACTGTTTAGTCTACAAGTATTATTTCAAAGATGCAGAGATATGACTTGCGATATTTACACCTGCTTTGTGGACTACCAAAAAGCATTTGATACAGTTCAACACCAAAAAATGATGGATATTCTAACAAAAGCCCAAATGGATGATAAAGATCGGCGTATAATACAAAATTTATACTGGAACCAATCAGCCACAATAAGAACGAATTTTGGAGGTGAACCAACGGAAATGATCCAGATTCTACGAGGCGTTAGACAAGGTTGTATACTTTCACCTATATTATTTAATCTATATTCAGAGGAAATATTTAGTGAAGCCTTGGAAAAATGCGAACATGGAATACTTCTAAATGGAGAACGCCTAAACAACATCCGTTATGCAGACGACACCGTTATTTTTGCAGACAGTTTGAACAGTTTACAGCAACTAATAAACAAAGTAAATGAAGTAAGTGAAAGATTTGGACTTCAAGTAAATATAACAAAAACTAAATTTATGATCATCAGCAAAAATAAAGTTAGAGACGCTCAACTACTTATCAATAATACACCAGTGGACCGAGTAAAACAGTATAACTATCTTGGAACAACAGTAAATGAACAATGGGATCACTCACAGGAAATAAAATGTAGAATAGAGAAGGCTAGGAGTGCATTCAATAACATGGCCAAACTCTTTAAAAGCCACAATCTTAATCTGGAGATAAAAGTAAGGCTCCTACGATGTTATATATTCTCAATATTGTATTACGGAGTTGAATCCTGGACACTAACTGAAGCAATGGAGAAAAAACTTAAAGCCTTCGAGATGTGGCTATACAGGCGAATTCTAAGGATATCATGGACAGACAAGATAACCAACGAGACCGTATTACGAAGAGTGGGCAAAGAAAGAGAGGTGATGTATACCATTAAAAGGAGAAAGTTGGAATATCTCGGACATATAATGAGAAACAGCACTAAATACAGATTACTGAAGGTAATCCTACAGGGTAAAGTATTCGGAAAGCGAGGAATTGGGAGAAGGAGAATATCATGGTTGAAGAACCTGAGGAAATGGTTCTCCACAACAACAACGAATTTATTTAAAGCAGCAGTTAATAAAATAATTATAGCCAGAATGATTGCCAATATTCGGAACGAATAGGCACTGAAAGAAGAAGAAGTTAAAACAGGTTGACAATTATTGTTGACTTGTGGTTGAACATAGAAGACATTTCGGAATTAGATAGTGTACTGCAATTTAGACAATCATCGGTTGTGATATCTCGCTGCGATGCATCACTGACTTCCGTAACTTCAGCTCCTACGAATTTTTTTTATTAAAATAAGGGCAACCAGTGTTTAAAATTTTAGAAATAATGTTTTTCCCATTAAATGCTTCGTCAAAGGCTGGAGCTGTTGGATGTGTAATGTCATAAATTGTTATAGCTTTTCCAGGATGTGTAGACATCCATCAGTTTAATTCTGCACGACAACGACCCTTAAAATGATCAAATACACACACATCTAGAGGATGCAAATGATATGATGTGTGTGGAGAAAACGTTAAGAGTACTAAACCATTTTCCCTGCAGTACAATATAATACCTAACGTTGTATGTGTATTCTGGTTATCCAAAAGTAGTAACGCAGGGTTTTTCCTAAAAGCATGCATGTTTTTTTAATATGCTTTAAAACGGGGAATCTATCGTTGGTCATCCAACAACTTGGAGAAGCAATACCAATGCTGCTCTCTGGAGCTCCAGTCAGGAATAACTCTTTAAATTGCACTAGTGGGAAGATATAAACAGGTGGGATAGCATTTTCCATTGACAATGATTATTCCAACAAACATCACTTGCTCACCTCTCTCTGCTCCCACTGCTTGTCCCACTTGCTTACAGCTCTTATTTGCTACCACTTTTGGCATTTACAGAACAGTGGTCATTCCGCTTTTATCTACGTTCACGATTTTATCACTAGTAAATTTGTACGTTTTGTAAACAGTCTCTGGGTTGTCAAAAAACATGTCTACATTAACTTTATTAAAACTGATGTTTCTGGCTAGACTCGTAGATTCCGGTTTTCGCAAAGATAAATTATTGTGACGCTTCATGAAACCTTTTATCCACTCAATTCTCCAGTAAGCGAATGTTCTAATTTGAAAGTAGTTTAATCCATACTTTTACTTCGAAAATTGAAGAATATAATTTACTAGTTGTCCTCTTCCTCCTTTAAAGAAATCTGGCGCTTTATTTTGATGAAAACTTCATTTCGAATATTTCTGTATCATTTATATTTTTTTGATTTAGTTTTTTAATGTTTTGTGTAACATGAACTTCTTCAATCTATATCTCTTTGCTACGTTTCTGATTGATCCGTTACCATAAGTCTAGTTATAACATACACGCTATCGTCATTTTTAAAGATTTTAATACAATTTTCTCATCATCATAAAGTAGATCCTGTCATTGTATTTACTGTTTACATTAATTTTTTCACATAACAGTCATTAGTTCAGTTAACAGGTTATTGACCTCAGTTTTACGATTCAGAAGATTGTTAGGAAAAGAGGGAGTTTAGACATGCAATGTTGCTTTAGGTAATGAAGAAACTTTCAAATAAGGCAATAATATAAGTATAAAATGAGAAGAAAATTCTCATAAAATAAATGGAATATACGAAAAAGAGGATCCTGCCTATTAGATCACTTTGGGAAAGCAATAAAATGAGAATGATAAAGACACTATTCACAAAAACTGATAATAGTCCAGTTTCAGAGATTGGAGCTCTAAAAACAAGACGAACAAGCTGAATTTTGCTAAGAATGTTTATTTTGAAACCCTAAAATTGATGTTCTCAGAAAATTTCGGCTTGTTAGTACGATTTTTAAAAGATCAGTGGCATTTTCTGTTCTGAAGATTAGACTATGACATGTGTGTGCAAAGATGCAGGTGTGTTTGTCCTTACACCTTGTTGTGATGCCTTTGTTTCGCTCACCAGTCATAGGTCGCTTGTTTTCCCCTTTGGGAACAAGTTTTGTCATTAACGAAATAGGTTCACTTTTCTATACTTCTTGAAAGGATCGCCCAGAAAACTGGGACAAACGAAAGTTTTTCAAAGATTAAGTCTATTTATACAATTACTAAGTGAAATTATTAATATTCCGACTTTGTTAAATCTTCTGAAGTGCGGCTAGCGCGAATAAGAGCTTCGAGCTCATCCAATGCTGGATTTGAACTGATCTGGGCTCAGAACGGTTTCTTAAAATTAAGAAATCGCCCCCATTCTTCTTAAAGTGCCCTGTCCTCAATGGAGGTTGGCTACTACAATTTTAAACTCTTCTCTATCTTCAGCTGTTCTTATTAGCTGTTCAAAATTTAGCCCTGTCCATTGTCGGATGTTTCTGAGCCACGATAGTCTTTTCCTTCCTAGGCCTCTCTTTCCCTCGATTTTTCCTTTCACTATAAGTTGGGCATATTGGTACTTATTATTTCTCAGTATGTGGCCTAGGTATGATGTTTTTCTAACTTTTACTGTGTTAAAAAGTTCTCCTTCCTTGCCTATTCTATGCAGCACTTCTTCGTTTGAGGTATGCGATGTCCATGCAATTTTGAGTATTATCCGGTAGATAGTATTTCCACATTTCAAAGGCCTCAATTTATTTACGGTTGATGTTTTAAGGGTCCACGTTTCTACTGCATATAAAAGAGTCGACCAGACGTAGCATTTTGATAAACGTATTCGAATTTCGAGTTTTATTCGAGAATCACAAAGCAGTTTTTTTATTTTTTCGAAAAATTTTCTGGCCTGTTCTATTCTCGATCTTATTTCTTGATTAGGATTTAGGCTGCTATCGATCCAACATCCCAGGTACTTAAATCTATTGACCTGTTCTAAGATGTGCCCATTTATTGTGCAAGGTTGAGGTACGTTTTGGTTTTTTCGGATTGACATCACTTTGGTTTTTTTAATGTTTATTTTCATACCAAATTGCTCACAGGTCGAGTTGGTCTTGTCGATGAGTCGTTGTAGACCTGAGTCGGAATCCGCAATTAACACTGTATCATCGGCGTATCTGATACTGTTGATATTTACGCCATTCACATTGACTCCATCCTTGGAATCCTCCAATGCTTCTTTAAATAGAAACTCGGAGTAAAGATTAAACAGCAGAGGCGACAGAACACATCTTGTCTAACTCGTCTCCTAATTTCTACTTCTGCGGATGTGAAACCTATCGCCCCCCATACCCTTGTCATATATGAAGGATCTGTTTACCTTTTGCAACCTTCGACTCTCATTTCATTGGTAAAATCACTTGAGCAGGTTATTTTCGTTGCTGTTATGATTTTTCTGATGACTCAAATCGATAATTTGAAAAATACTTATAATCGTTTCATTGTTATGATTCTTTGACGACTTTATAAGCTTATGTCTAGAACATTTTTTTGAATACAAGCTATCCCCGCCAGTACAGATTATTAGATGGTATAAACGAATTTTAAAAATCTAAACCTTAAAACTAATATGCAATGTGATATGATGAATGATACAAAATTGAATAAAAATTTTAATTTTTTTTGTTACGCTACAATGACATGACAAAAATATCCACACAAAAAAAAAATAAACATAGAATATACAAAAGCACAATGAAGAATATTTTTACATTAAGTACGTTAGTTAATTGATAACTACGCTATCTAAAATAATCTGCAACGATTACCGGGAAGCTAAACGCAAGCTACTTTTTTATTTTTATTTAAAAATCGTAATCGACTCTATACTCTTCATTCGTTTAAATTTTTGCAATATAATAGTATAATTATACAGCAATATTTCCATTCCCTTCTCTGTTTGTCTAAATCAGCGCACCAACAAACAACTCAAAAGAAAAAATTGTTAGCACGGTCCTGATTGTCAAATTAGAATGTATGCCATGAGCGATGGATAGTTACATTAGTTATACTAGAAAACGTATTTCAGTTTAAAGGAGTAGGTTTTGTAGCCGCCTACAATATCAACTTGATGTTGTGACCTACCCACCTAGTTAGTTTCTTTTTCTTGAATGAAACGTTTCCTCCAAGTAGTAAACAGCTGTTTTTCTTCGTTCGATTCTAATAAAATTTTTGCGTAATCGTAATTAATGTATATTCTATAATTTGTTGTAAAATATTCAATGAAAGTAGTATTAGGAAACAAGTAGAATATATAAAAGTTAATATTTTATTTATTCTTGCTTTATGTTTTATTATACAGTGAAACTGTAATATATATTAGGACCAATAAAAATTAATGAAAACCAATATAGACAAAGAACGAATCATGAACTACTAAACGAAATTAAAGAGGATATAGTTTGTAAAATAAAACAGCAAAGGGCAAAATGGCTAGGACATATATGGAGATCAGGACCATCTACGACAATATTCTCAATATTGGAATGGACACCAGCTGGTAAACGAAGACGTGGAAGACCAAGATCTACATGGCTACAAGAAGTAACAAACGATCTCAACAGGGCGGGCGTACGACAATGGAGAGAAAAAACCAGAGATAGGAAAAAGTGGAGAAAAATAACAAGAAAAATTAAATAAAGAAAATGAGGACTGATCTACCTCGTAAAATAGATCTAGAGAGCTTAAGCGGCGTAACCCCGTACGGGTTGTTTAGCCACAATATATATATATATATATATATATATATATATATATAATATATATATATATATATATATATATATATACTATATATATACAGTGAAACTTGGATAATTCGAATCTCAGGGAACCGTTAAAAAAATTCGAATTATCCAAAAATCTGATTTAAAACTATATCTACAAAAAACAGCGATGATACCTACAAAACATCTGCAAAAGATAAAAATCAACAATGGTTGACCATTTTTATCTTTTGCAGATGTTTTCCTTCCTATCCTTGCCCGAATTGTGTCAACCGAAAAAAATGGGCTAATAAAATTCGGATAAGAAAACCAATAAAACATGTGCAAGCTGTAAAAAATGGATAATAAATGGAAATAAAAAGAAATCCGAAATTTTTATCTGCCTTTTAGATTTTAGCTTCTCGGCAATGACAAAAGATGATTCGTTGCTTCGGGTGCACTGCAACATCTTTATCCACATTGGCAAAATCTTTATAAGAGACGGCAGGATCAGAAATAACATCCTCCCAGCCGTTGACTGAAAGCAGCTCTTCTGTTAACTTTTTTGTCTAATTTCATCAGCCATTTCTCGAAAAAATCCCTAGCCATCCAAGCTCTTGCACTCCTCACATATTCCACTGGTTTTGACTTGACGTTCTTAAAACAACGCGCATTAGCCGACTTGCCAATTATCAGTAGAGGCAGCATTTCTGATCCGTCCATGTTTGCACCAATTAGGAGAGTGACTCTTTCTTTGCTTAGTTTTCCTCCATGACATTTTTTATTTTTAAATGCCAGTGTTTTGGCAGGAGTGCATTTAAAAAAGACCCGTCTCGTCAAAATTGAAGATATCTCTTTCATCTATATCCTGAATCATCTCCCATTTTTTTCCATTCGTTGGGTTCTTCCTGATTAACGGCCCCACTTTCTCCACAAATGGATTTGAATGAAATTTTATTGCGTTCTTTGAAGCCGTCTAGTCACCCTGTACTCTCTTTAAAGTTGTTTTTCGCCATTTCAATAACAAATTGTTCAGCTTTGCTTCTTATAACGGGACCACTCACGGGAATTTTCTTATCCCTGGCTTGTTCGAACCATTTTAAAACACATTTGGGTTTTCTGGCTCCCTTAACATTTTTTGTTCTTTAACTCACCCACGTAGGTGTAAATTATCATGTGTTAGGAGAAATTCCAAATTCCTTGGAATCTCAGATTTTTTCTTTGTCCCTTTTTCTACGTCTTTAACTGCCGCTATTTTTCCAATAGCGTCAGTTTTGTATGTTCTAAATTTACTAAGCGACGACATCTTCGCTCAAAATGCAATGAATGCTGACGTGATTGCGGTGCTTGCAACTGCAACGCCAACGCATCTTAACTGAATGAGCACGCCGGGTAGGGGGAGAATTTAGGTACCAGATACGGGTACAATGTACAATGGTCTTGAATGCCTTGAAATAAGTGGCAGTTGCGCATGAGAACGGGAAAGAATACTACCTCTTTTCGCGGAAATTTCCAGCATGAAATTGGCATTTGAGATTGTAGAAAAGTTCGAATTATCCAAAATATAATTCAAATTATTAGCGACTTTTTACCATTACTTATATAGGAAATGCTAGGGATCAGAATAAAAATTCGAATTAAAGAAGATTTCGAATTAGAGAAGTTCGGATTAAGCAGGTTTCACTGTATATAGAGTTTCCCTGAAAATAGTGCGATTCTTAAATTTATTTTTTTTAATGTAACCGTGTGACCAAAAAACGAAAACACAAAGTAGTAAAGTAGTAAGAAAATACCCTTGTAAACTTCAGTAAATATGTCATCCACATGTTCTGGTCAAGGTTTTCTCAGATGCAACTGTAAAAGGTTTTGTGGCGACAATTTTCTTCCTGTAAACAAAGAAACAAACAATTTAATTCAGTGTCATGGATTGCTGACAAAATTTTTACCCCCACTACCTTTACATTCCCTCTTATGTCTTTTTCTTCATCTTCTCGTGGCGTAGTCTGTCAAACGCCTCTTCAAAATTGATAAAACAAGCATGTACTTCCTGGTTAACGTCTAGGCATCTTTGTGTAAGAACATTCAAACCGAAGAGTACCTAGTCCTTTTCTGAACTCTCATCTGTGATTCTAGATCTGTGTATTACTAATATCTGAATCCAACTTTTGATAAACTCGGTTGTGGATGACTTTTAGAAATATTTTTAGTAGATGGCTCATTAAAGATATTGTTCACTGTTCTGAACATTGTCTTTTTGCTCGATAGTAAAGTCAAAGGGGAGCAACTATACAAAAGAATGGGTAGATGTGGTAAAAAACAATTTAAAAGATAACAGACTGAGAAACTAAAGCTTTGAATGGAAAACCCTGGAAAATAATTGCCAACCAAGCCTACGGAAGAATTACCCACTTTTGTTTCTCATTTTCTCTTTTCCTTTTATTTTTTGTTCTTCTGGAGTCAGTATACTTGTTTCTTTTTACAAAAACGCTTGTCTTTTTACAAAAACGCTTGTATTGTCCGTTTAAGTATCTTCTTCTTCAAGTGCCCTCTCCGCGACGAAGTTTGGCAATCATCATTGCTATTCGTATCTTTGTAGCTGTTGCTTTAAATAATTGGTTAGATGTGCACTGGAACCAGTCTCTTAAATTGCGCATCCAAGATATAAGTCGTTTCCCCACGCTTCGTTTGCCCTGAATCTTTCCTTGGATAATTAACTGAAGCAATCGGTACTTTTTCCCTCTCATCACATGACCAAGATATTCCAGATTTCTTCTCTTGATGGTGATCAACAGCTCCCGTTCTTTGTTCATTCTTCGAAGAACTACACTATTTGTTATTTTGTCTGTCCAAGGAATTTTCAAAATTCTTCTATATATCCACATTTGCCAGGCCTCTAGTTTATCGATATTGCTCTTGTTTAAAGTACAAGTCTCTACTCCGTACAGCAGTATCGAAAAGATGTAGCATCTAACCAATCTCATTTTTAGGTTTAGGTTAATGTCATGACTTCCCAGAATGTCCTTCAGATTAATAAAAGCAGCTCGAGCCTTTCAAATTCTAGTTTTTATTTCTTCTGTGATGTCAGTTTTGTTATTAACATATTTGTGCACCCGTTCGATTTCGTTATTGTGAATGTACAGGTTGCATTCAATCTTTGTTTTTTTGAAATAATCATGAATTTCGTCTTCTTGACATTCATTGTTAACTACTAGCTGTGCCTACCTTGTTTAAAATGGTTTGCAGGTCTTCTACTGTCTCCGCCATTAAAACCGTATTATCTGCGTATCTAATATTATTAATTGGTTGGCCGTTAACTTTTGTCCCAATCTCTTCTTTTAATGCTTTCTTCATAATTTCTTCTGAATAGAGATTAAATAGCATTGATGACAACACACATCCTTATCTAACTCCTTTTTTAATTTGAATTTCATTTGTTGTGCTATTTTCGATGTGTGCAACTCCCTTCTGATTATAATACAGAGTAGATATTATTCTTATATCGCGAGAGTCATAACTGTTTAACATATTTCTTTTAAATTTCTTTTTTTTTAATCAATAGGTAATCTTCCAGTATTATATGTCCATATTTTAGGAACTCTTATGTAGTAGTAATACTGCATATCATTTCTACTTATAAAGTATAAAGAGAAATTCGCTCCTTGTCGCCAAGCCGTGTTATTCGTATCGAACACTTTACGACACTATAAGAACACAAACTTTTCCAACAATAACAACCTTTCGCGAGTTCATTTGCTCGCTCAATTGTTTGTGAAATTGATCTATTAAGCTGCATTGGCACAACTCCAAGTCCCATTAGCTAAATTATGTAGAGACACACTATCACATCAGTCGAACACTTCGTAGGACCACAATCTTAACCTACATTATCCAAGGTATAAATACAAAATACGGTAATGAAAAAAAAAACATTAGCGGAACAAAATTTCGTTCGAATAAATTTTATGAAAGAAATTAAAATTGTGAATTTAATAATAACAAACTAAATAACATAACTATTAATAGAAAACAAAGTCAAATATGTGCTTAAATGCATGATTTTACAATTCATTAGATCTCTTTTTTACTTGAGCTTACCTTTACAAAACAAATATATTTTAATACGACATATCAGGGCTTCTTTTACTATTTAACAAAATACGTGGCTTCGAAGTATTTTTTATAGTTGCCCTTGAGGAAAGAGTAGACAATAGGAAAATAAATTAAAAAAAAAAACACGAAATTATAAATATATTTTTTAAAATAAATCAAGTAAGTATTACAATTTTAGAATGCCAAAAAAGTATACCATATACGATAATCAAATTTCTCACTTTTAATACTATCATTGGGTTATAAGCTCTTATGTAAAACCTTGTTTGTAATTATTTTTGTTCTAATAACATAACGTAGGAGTTGTGCTTACGGACGGACGAACAGACATGTATAGGTAATATTTTTCACATTTTACTGTTGTAAAATGGGTAAAAACAAAAAAGAATTAAGTCTATTAACAACATCACATTCTTTACATGTCTTTTATATCTAGCTACGACTATTTTAATTTTGTTTAATTATACACATTCTTTTTAATAGAAAACCTCAGTTAATACAAACGTGTAGCAATCAAAGCGATCCCGTAAAGTTCGCCAGACCGTGTTGTCCGACAACTAGAATAAATTAACTTTTTTTGGATAGCTTAATACTTTTCTGACCGATAAAGTTGAATGAAACAAAACGGCGTCAGAAAACTAATTCCACTTGCAAAGAGTAGACAGTGGAAAACTCAAAGAGAAATATTCAGCAAGCCATTGTCGCATTTTTCAAGAGTCCGCAAAGCACCACGAGCCAGACCGACCATCACATTGCAAAAGTTATTTCCTTTAATTTGTAATTCCGCTCCTGCTTCTGGTGGAGTATACCAAGTTTATTTTTGTTAGTACAGCCGTATAACGAGATTGCGACCAGAAACACGACAAAAACAACTTAATAGAACCATAGGTGCTCGTAGAGGAGAAAAATAAGGTTTACCGCATCGATTAAATATTCCTTATTGTTAGATGATGTTGTTTGTATAAGAGTTTGATACTTAAACTTTGGCACATAAAATATTTAAAGCATGTCTTATAAAAATATAGAGGAGAAACAAAATATTCCCCTGAGTTATTTTAAACGATAAAATTCCAAAAATCGCAAACTTCAGTTTGTGTGAAATTTTAGACTGGTTTCTATTTATCCGCTCGTCTTACTTTTAAGATTAGATATGTATATTCATATTGATTTCACCTTCTGCACTGCTACAGCAGAAACTTCATGCTGCGATAATGGCTTGATCTAATTAGAGTCTTTAATTAAGGGCTTCCTATCTTTAAATTATTATTTTAAATTTTTTATTTCGCTGAGTGGCGCGCATCCGAAACGTAGAATTTTCCAATACTCTGGCGCATGAATCAGGTAAATTCGATCGATGACATGGTTTTTATTGGTTTTGAGGACCGTTGTGGTTTGTGCGACCTTCGACCTACGAAGGCAACCCCATTAAGGTGTCTATGGGTGTAAAATCGCCCGATTTCGTTGACCAGTTCACATTACATCCATGTGGAATAACCATATCTTCTCTGGTGCAGAATTTATAATGTAGAATGAGCTATGTGACACAAAGGGCCGCACCGTTCTGTTCAAACTCCATATCGTTGTTGTCCAGATTAAATTTCAGACCAAAATAAGTTGTTATTTATAATTGTATTAATATAATCATTGACCCATAGTGCTCGCCGCTGACGGTAATGACCTAACCAAAATCGTTCTCAAAGAACTCTGTAATTCATTTCCCAATAACATGTCATAAAACTATGACACAGATTAGCCCAAAATCAACAACAAACAGTGACTTTTCGGAAAGCGTATGACGCTCTTGAATCTTATTTGGATTGATACTTTACAAATTCGACAATTCTGTTTTTTGACGTACAAAAGTCGTGATTTGTAAAAAGCTATGTTACAAATTTTACGAAAAAACGCGTTTGTGTTTTGAAAGATAATGACAATGACAAAAGACAATAATAGTCGTGATGCTGTATTTTCATCAAGCTGTGTGGATTTAATATTTTTATCAGACATTTGTTTAGTTCGATAATGAAAACGTTAGTGTATCATCGCTCAATATAGATTTGAATATATTTGAAGATATATTGACTTTAGAGCAACATATTTAGAACTTTATAGTAATTTTGTTCACTGGGCTATAGTTAAAGCCACGTCCGAAAGCCGCATTGCCATTTAATGCTGATAACTTTAATACTAGTAGACTAAGTCTTCTTCTTACGGTGCTTATCGGTTCCGAATGTTGGCGATCAGCATAGCTATCCTTACTTTGCTTGCAGCTATTCGGAATAGTCTGGTTGTAAACGCATTGAACCACTTCCTTAGGTTTTGAAGCCAAGATATTCTTCTTCTCCTGGTCCTCTCTTTCTCAAATACCTTGCCCTGAAGAATGAGTTGCAATAAGCCATGTCTGTGTTCATTTCCCATAACATAGCCAAGATATTCTAATTTGCGCTCTTTGATTGTGTTAGTGATCTCGCAATCCTTGCTCTTTTACGTAGGACCTCAATATTAGTCACACGATCCATCCATAAAAGATGCGCCTGTAATCACCACATCCCAAAGATCTTGAGTTTTCTCAAAGAAGCGTACATGGCTCTACTCCGTATAATAATGTAGAAAATGCAAAACATCTGATGATAGAGATTTTGGTACTAAAGATTAATAAATCGTGACTTCTAAAAAGAGACTTCATCTTTACGAACGCTAATCTTGCTTTTCCTATGCATTCTTTTATTTCGGTACATTGCTCTCGTTGTCTGTTTATGTTAGTACCAAGATATGTGTAGCTGTTTACCCTGTCAATTTTCTGTTGGTTTACTAAAAGATGTGTATTTAGTATTTCGCTCTTACTAAATACCATGTACTTTGTTTTGTTCGGATTGAGGTCCAGCCCATATTCTCTACTTATATCTGATATAAACCATCTAGTATATCTGCAAAAACTACTGCGTCGTATGCAAATGTTGTTTAGATGCACTCCGTTACCTAAGACGCCATCTTGTAGCTGCCCCAGTGCTTGCTGACGATACGCTCCGAGCACCTGTTAAATAGCACTGGAGACAGAATGCATCCTTGTCTCACTCCTCTATCTATGCGACTAAATAGACCAAGTAAGCGAAGATATATTTTTCAACATCTTTATGTAATCATTTTAATAATCATTTTAATCCTCTCTTATGTCAATCAGCGCTGCTCAACAAGTTTTCGATTTATTTTATTGAAATAGGACCTACGGAATATAATATATTGTATTCATACAGTGGATTTATTAACAGGCATGTTTTAATAATTTTTGTTGAATTTTTATGGCGTATGACGTTGGTTTATTAAATAATCAAAGTCTTGTCTTTGCAAGAATATATTGTATTAGAAAAATAGCTATCCACGCATATTATTTAAAAATGATTCACGTTATCTAAACACTGTTATCGATAAAGAAATATGTACTGCTACGACCACGATATCGGTGAATATCGTATTACCATCAAATTTATACTTGTCATCATATATTACATTTTTGTTGATGGTTAACAATTAAAGGATCTGGTAATATTTAATATCTTAGTGGAAATTATATTGAGGTAAATGATCAATCCTCAAAAATGTTATTTAAAACGTGCGAACAGTTTTTGAAATCGCAGTGTTTAACTTATCATTGTTAAGTATATATATAGTGTTTTTGCTTATGTAATATCTTTTGTTAATCTCTCAGTTCCTGACTCTATCCTCTTCAGTTTTTGCAATTTCCCTCTCTGATATATCCTCTAGTAGTTAGTCTTTCCATTGTATTTTTAGTCTTTCTCTTGGTCTGTTTGTTGCTGGTTTCCAGTTCGTTATCCTCGTAATTAGTGCGTCTTCTTTTCTCCTTTGTATGTGCTTAAACCATCTCAGTCTTTATGCATTAATGAATTTTATTATGTCTTTCCTTTGGGTATATTTATTATTTTTTAATTCACTCAAAAATAGAAAATCACCTGGACTAGACGGAATATCCAACGAGCTTCTAAAATACGGAGGAGAAAGTATAACCCTAGAGATGACAAAACTTATACAAAAACTAATATTGCACTGCAAGATACCAGACGCATGGAGAAACACCATAATGATACCAATGTTCAAGAAAGGAGATAAAAAAGACCCCAACAATTATAGAGGTATACATCTACTGAACACTGCACACCACAAGCAGCTTACCACAAAAGTCCTAACCAACAAAATCAATAAACTAATAACTTTATCAGATGTACAACAAGGATTCAGATCCTGCATAGACGCCGTATTTGTACTAAGACAAATCACAAAAAAACTCATCGAGTACAATAAACCAGAATATCTGTTTTATAGACCTGAAAAAGGCTTTCGATCGCATCCAAGTCGAAGACGTCTTCCACTTACTGTATAATTGAAACATACCAATCAATATTATACAAACCATCGAAAACATCTACCTCCATAATCGAATACAGGCAAAGATAAATGGAAAACTAACACAGTGTATACCAGTACAAAGCTGAGTCAGACAAGGTGACTCGTTAAGCCCACTTCCCTCTAATATAATGATGCACGAAAAAATACAATCAGTACGTAGAGGTCATGGCTACAGAATGGAGAACAAAGAAATCCAAATATTATGTTATGCAGACGACGCCGCATTAATCGTCGAGACAGAAGACGAGTTCCAAAGATTAACACATATCTTCAATACAACAGCAAAAAAAATACAAAATGATAATATCATTAGAAAAAACTAAATGTATGACAACATCTAAATACGCACTACGGTGAAAAATCGAACAAGTAAATGGATGGGATCTTTTAATGACACAATCTGGAAGAACAAACACCAAAGACAAGACACAGAAACAAGAATCTATAAAGCATCAATTACACGGCGTAGACAAGACCTGACACATCTAAAACGAGACGAATACTAGAAACAAAAGTCTGTTAGATAGGGAAAGAAGCGAAAAATAAGAAGAGCATACAATATAGTAGACATAAATGGATGGCTGACAAAACGAAAATAGGAGTGGAACGAACACATCAGTAGAATGACAGAGGATATAATAGTACGAATAGCACGAGATAAGTCACCAAATGACCAAATTTATTCTTCTAAAAATTGTCCTTTTCAATTATTCTTAGTTTTTCTTTGTCTCTTTCGCAAGACACATTACTTCCGCTCCATATGCTATCACCGGGGGATTACGAGTGAACCCCGACAAACCTAAGCAATATTAACGGAAATTGGGTAACCAATCGCAGTGGAAGGTAGCGCCAGCGAAGAGCAAGAGAGAAATAGTCCCTTAAAATGTGGAACTTAAATAAAATAAAAATACCTAAGACATTCATATGGAGCAAAGTGCAAGATATATAAAACCATCATAAGACCAATAGCACTGAAACATGGCCCATAACAAAAAAACAATAAACTCTATTAATATTTTTGAAAGAAAGTTATTGTTAAGAATATTGGGGCCCATCTACAATTATGGTATGTGAAGAATAAGGTTCAACCACAAGCCATATCAATATTACAAAGTTGATTATAGTAGAACACTAGTGTAACTATGGTGGGACGTCGGCAATTATAAAACCCAAGAAAGCAGTGGATAGACCAAGTAAGAATCGATGCTAAAGAGATAATGAGGATAGATGACTGGAGGAGAGTAGCCAAGGAAAGGGATGCTTGAGGATGGAAGCTGGGAGAAGGCAGTGCCTGACGTGGGCTGTTGTAGCTCTATAGGAGAGAGATTATATTATATGGAGAATTATAGTATAAAATAGTAAACCGAATGATTACTATATTGAAAATGTTACTGATAAAATAAATTCAATTGTATGTAACAAATTAGGTACATATAAATATTTTTCCGCAAATCGCCAGGAAATTTTGACATTCCTGTCAAAATTTCTTGAAGAAAAAGTCAGGACTTCCTTACTGTAAGGAATTGTCATTTCCTTACTGTAAGGAAATGATATTTCCGTACAGTTGTTAGTGTTCTACATAAATGATAGAAAACACATTGCTTATAAGGAATTAATTTATATTTTGAAAACATCAAGTCATTGCTGAATACATTTTAAGATCAATTTGTTATATTTACAGTAATTTGACAGTTAGTACAATTATTGAACATTGGAGGAACACTCTTAGAACTATGAGAAACATTTTGGACAACATGCAGGGTGGAAGTGTCATTTTGTTGAATATTTTTTACTGTGAAAATTTTATTTGCCACCTCAACCTTATTGTTAAGCGATTCTTCGATATATACTTCAGCAACGTTTGATGACTTCCATCCGCCATGCCTCTTTAAACTAGTTATGTCGGCACCAGAGTCAACCAATATTGTTGCAGAAGACCGACGAAAGCAGTGACCAGTATATTCTGTCGGATTTACCAAGTTCAAATAAGTAGCAATTATTTTGGGCATTTTTCTAAATTGATGAATTCCTACCACTTGTCTACAACCCTTTCCGCTTTGATATTTAAAGAAAAATCGGTCACTGTTCATATTTTCTGGTCTTAACGAAACATACTTTCGATAAACATTCAAGTAGATCTGATTAATTACAAATGATCTTGGTTTGTTGGTTTTCGAATCAGGTATGCTGATTAAAAGCTTAGATTCTAAGTCTTCTATATCGTGTACAGTCATTCGGATTAACTCATCCATTCTACAGGCCCCAGAAATACCAAATATTACAGCCACCTAAAAAATAAATAAAGCTATAATCTAAATAGAAATTAAAACCTTGTAAATTACCTTAATCATTAAATTTTCTTTATCTGGAGCTTTCTGGTGGAAAAGATATTACCACTATAATTAAGCGAAACCGCCTGCAGTGGGCAGGACATGTAGCCCGGGCCCCTGAATCGAACATGATAAAAAAGATTCTAACAGCGCAACCTGTGGGAATGAGACGACGGGGTAGACTAAAGCTGAGGTGGATGGATGGGGTAACACAAGATGCGGAGAAGATTGGAGTCGGTAACTGGAAAATTCAAGCAAGAGACAGAACAGAATGGCGTAGAAAGCTTGAGAAGGTCGAGGCCCTCTAAGGGCTGTAGCACCAAGATGATGATGATGATGAGCTTCCTGGATAAATTTTTCAATTTCTTCCTTCGGTAAAATCTTAGATTTCTTTGCCCTATAACCTTGAGCTTGCCGTTTCAATAAAGAACGAAGTTTTGAGTATGTAGATATATCTACATTGTGTTTAAGTGCAAGGGTTGACTTCAGCATTGAATAATTGGCCCATAATGTTGAAGATTTCATATTTAAACAAAGGTCTAGGAAGTATACCATTACAACATTTTCTGAGAAAGAACTCGTATTTTTACTCATGCGATAATCCATAAAACGTCTGTATGCATTTTCGTACTTTTCTCTTGATTTCTTTGGCAATAATTCTAATGAAGCAGTATTCACTGCCTCAACCAGCTCTGGAGGAGTCCCAGGAATGGAAATTTCATCATCACTTATCATTTTACTTTCGAGAACACCAGCAATTAAATTTATAAGCGTCAAGTTTGACAATTCAACCTCAATACGTTTCCATAGTAACCCAAGTAATTTTATTAGGAATTTCAAAGCACCATTTATTTGGGAATAAAATTATCGCGTTTTTTTTAAATCAATCAATATCTGTCGAATTTTAAACGATTTGCGGAAAAATAGTATGTTTACCTGTAGGAAAAGCCACATTCCTGGACTCTGTGTTGCTAAGTCTCGACTTGCGCCTCGACTTAGCAATCTTCACAGTCGTCCAGGAATGTTAAGCTTTTCCTACCCGGTAAACAATGTACTAATATTCATTTCATTTTCTTTTAACGGAACAAAATCAAACATTCTTACTGAACATAAAATATATGAAATTCAATAATTTACTTTTCAAGTAATTGAAATTAAATTTTAAAAATTTTTTCATGACCACTGATCATTGGCTAATTATTAACCGGTCTTTTTATATGGCTTTTACTTAACTAGAAAATTTTTTCTTCTTCTTCTTAACATGCCATACACCAAAAGTGCGTAGGCGACTATCTCATTACAAGAATTCTGTTCTTGGGCGGCGTGACACAGCTCACCTGTATTGTGTATTCCTGTCCATTCTTTAATATTTCCTTAACCAGGACAATTGTTTGCGGCCGGCTCCTCTCTACCTTCGATCTTCCCTTGTAGGATTAACTGTGGTATTTCATATTTTGCTCCTCTCAATATGTGCCCAAGGGTAACCAATCTTGCGTTTTTTAATTAATTCAAAGAGTTCTCTTTCCATGCCGGCTCCTGTTAAGGACGTCATCGTTTCGAACTCTATCCACCCAAGGTATTGCGCATCATTCTTCTCAATGACCACATTTCAAATGCTTTCAAGTTAGTTGATAGATGTTTTTTTTAAAGTCCACGTTTCATGCCATAATGCAAGATGGACCATATGTAGCACTTGACCATTCTGTAGCGTAGTTCGAAGTTTAGGTGTTGATTACATAGGAGCGGTCTGAATTTCACAAAAGCTTGTCTTGCCATTTGTATTCGGGTTTTGTATCTCGTGTTGTGGATCCGATTGGTCATTGATTGTGGTGCCAAGGTATTTAAAAGTTTTCACGCGATTTATACGATTGTCACCTATGCATAATATCGGGTTTTTCTGTAGGGTTTCTGCTAATGACCATATATTTCGTTTTCAAAATGTTGATTTTGAGGCCATATTTTTTACCTATGCTATTCACCCTATCAAGTAATAACTGCTGATCTTCCAAATTATTAGTTATAATCACTGTGGTCGTCCGCATAGCGTAGGTTGCTAATTGGTATGCCGTTCACCTTAATGCCTAATTCCGTATCTTCTAATGCATTCCGCAAATATATTTTTCAACATATAAATTAAAAAGCATCGGAGAGAGTATGCAGCCTTGGCGGACACCTTTCCGGATTTCAAATTCATTCCGTATATTGGTCTTGAATCAATCCTCACCTTTGCCATTTGGTTCCAGTAATAGATTCTGAATAATTCTGATCTCCTTCTGGTCAATGTAGGCCCTATGTAGTTAGTTCCATCATGATATCATGTTTAACATTGTCAAATGCTTCTCGTAGTCGATGAAGGTGAGGTAGACATCTTTTCGTTGATCTAAGCAGTTTTGTATTAAGGTGTTGCAAACATAAAATTGCCTCTCTTGTTCCTAGTCCTCCCTTAAAACCGAATTGTGTTGACCCGCCTAAGTTCTTCTAGTATCTATACATTCTTGAGTGTAAATATCCTAAGGAAGAGTTTCAACAAGTGACTCATAAAACTGATTAAGCGGTGTTCATTGCATTTTGTGGCATTAGCTGTTTTTGGGATCATCACAAAGGATGACTGCAGCCATTCTCGCGGAATGTAACCAGTATCATAAATTCTATTGAACCAGCCATTACCAATATTTCGATATTCTCCTCGTCTAGTAGTTTTATTGCTTCTATATTAATTTCATCTGGACCTGTTGCTTTATGCATCTTTGTGGTTCTAACTGCATATTCTATTTTTTATTCATAGAAATTTTTTACATAGTATTAATTTCTTGTACATATTCACTATGTACATATTCACTAGATTTATACTTAGATTGTAGATATATAAATCTATTGATTTTTATCACGGCATACTAGTGTCATTTATAACTTTTTATACCTGCTGGAGATGTCGTTTTGAAAATTGTTCCCTTTGGAAAAATTTTCTTGAGTCTCCATGAATAGAAGGCGGAAATTCAGTGGAACCAATTTTTATTACAGATTCATTCGCTGTGTGTACGTAAAACGACATAAAGTTTGAATTTTAAATTTTAATTTTGTGACTAGCGTTCTCGAGGCCTGTCTCAGGAAACTGGAGAAAATACGGCAATATGTTTGTTGGAAAGACGAAATATGGAGGGTAAATAGGGGAGGTTACATAATATATGTTGAATATGTTTGAGGTTTTGTAGGGTTTTGCTTCTTGATGCGGTAGAATGCTGCCCGCATTTTGCGTCGTCTTTACGAATTTTCTTTTTTACTGTTTATTTTCCAATGATATTAAAGCTATACACTAAGAATTTAATATGGACGTAAAAACGTTATGTGAAGTTTTAGAACGGTGGTATATCGAGTTTTATGCGGACCTACATCTGTATTTTCTCGTTCATACTTATATAAAACATTTTTAACGGGTTGTATTTTTACCAAAGGTCTATTTATCAAGCAATATGAAGAAGTAATTTTAATATAACATGAAAGAATTTTTACCAGGAATTAAAAATAAAAATTTGAGTTTACGTTTATTATAAATAATACATTTGTATTTAGTTTGAATTATTACAATTTACTCGATAAATAAAAAATGAAAAATGTATTTATACCCGAACCCTCACACTTTATTTGCTATGGTAGTAAACTAAGACTGGAAAAATGACTAAAATATGCATGCAATATTCATTTTAAGCAGGTGAATATGCACCAGTGGCGGCCGGTCAGGGTCGGCATTGCCGACCCACACATTTATAGATATTATTGATTTTTTTTTATTATTTAATTTAATCAGTATTTCAATAATTAATTGTCGTTGGTAATAAGTTAATAATCATTTGTTTCTTTGAAATAACAAGATAGTACAGACTAAATTTCTTTATGGTTTTTAAAATAATACAATCAATTCGATGCGTTAAGTAATCCTTGCGCATCAAGACACCTTTTCAAATTAATGATCCGAGATTCAAGTCATGCATCCCACTGGTGAATTCTTATACAGACCCGTTTTCGGCAAGCCGATTGCTACCTTGGCGTTTTACATTGTAAAATAATCAACGAAATATTAGTCGATAGGCAACCAATAGTACATTGTTTACCGGGTAGGAAAAGCTTAACATTTCCTGGACGACTGTGAAGATTGCTAAGTCGAGGCGCAAGCCGAGACTTAGCAACACAGAGTCCAGGAATGTGGCTTTTCCTACGAGGTAAACATACTATTTTTCCGCAAATCGTTTAAAATTCGACAGATATTGATTGATTTAATAAAAAAACGCGATAATTTTATTCCCAAATAAATGGTGCTTTGAAATTCCTAATAAAATTACTTGGGTTACTATGGAAACGTATTGAGGTTGAATTGTCAAACTTGACGCTTATAAATTTAATTGCTGGTGTTCTCGAAAGTAAAATGATAAGTGATGATGAAATTTCCATTCCTGGGACTCCTCCAGAGCTGGTTGAGGCAGTGAATACTGCTTCATTAGAATTATTGCCAAAGAAATCAAGAGAGAAAGTACGAAAATGCATACAGACGTTTTTATGGATTATCGCATGAGTAAAAATTACGAGTTCTTTCTCAGAAAATGTTGTAATGGCATACTTCCTAGACCTTTGTTTAAAGATGAAATCTTCAACATTATGGGCCAATTATTCAATGCTGAAGTCAACCCTTGCACTTAAACACAATGTAGATATATCTACATATCTCAAAATCTTCGTTCTTTATTGAAACGGCAAGCTCAATGGTTATAGGGCAAAGAAATCTAAGATTTTAACGAAGGAAGAAATTGAAAAATTTATCCAGGAAGCTCCAAATAAAGAAAATTTAATGATTAAGGTTAATTTACAAGGTTTTAATTTCTATTTAGATTTATAGCTTTATTTATTTTTTAGGTGGCTGTAATATTTGGTATTTCTGGGGCCTGTAGAATGGATGAGTTAGTCCGAATGACTGTACACGATATAGAAGACTTAGAATCTAAGCTTTTAATCAGTCATACCTGATTCGAAAACCAACAAACCAAGATCATTTGTAATTAATCAGATCTACTTGAATGTTTATCGAAAGTATGTTTCGTTAAGACCAGAAAATATGAACAGTGACCGATTTTTCTTTAAATATCAAAGCGGAAAGGGTTGTAGACAAGTGGTAGGAATTCATCAATTTAGAAAAATGCCCAAATAATTGCTACTTATTTGAACTTGGTAAATCCGACAGAATATACTGGTCACTGCTTTCGTCGGTCTTCTGCAACAATATTGGTTGACTCTGGTGCCGACATAACTAGTTTAAAGAGGCATGGCGGATGGAAGTCATCAAACGTTGCTGAAGGATATATCGAAGAATCGCTTAACAATAAGGTTGAGGTGGCAAATAAAATTTTCACAGTACAAAATATTCAACAAAATGACACTTCCACCCTGCATGTTGTCAAAATGTTTCTCATAGTTCTAAGAGTGTTCCTCCAATGTTCAATAATTGTACTAACTGTCAAATTACTGTAAATATAACAAATTGATCTTAAAAATGTATTCAGCAATGACTTGATGTTTTCAAAATATAAATTAATTCCTTATAAGCAATGTGTTTTCTATCATTTATGTAGAACACAATATACAAACCTGTACGAAAAATATCATAATTCCTTACAGTTAAGGGAAATGAACATATCCTTACAGTTAAGGAAATCCTGACTTTTTCTTTCAAAGAAATTTTGACAGGAATGTACAAATCTTTCTGGCGATTTGCGGAAATAGGTACATTGTTTACGCGGGTAGGAAAAAGCTTCACATTCCTGGACGGACATGTGTAATGAATGCTAAGTCTCGGCATGCCGCCGAGAACCAGCGCCGAGTAAAGGAAAGTCGCTGAACTTTTTTCCTCAAGAAATTTTGACAGGAATGTCCAAAATTTTCCTGGCGATTTGCAGAAAGAAACAAAACAAATCTCATCCAGACACATTAAAACGGCAGGTAACGTCAGCCAATTCGAAAATCCTTGACCGGTAGCAATTCTATTGCGTAAAATGACTCGCAAACTGAAAAATACCTATAATTAATGACGGAAAAATCAACAGTAATAGGTGTAATCAAACAGAATATACCCCACGAATCTTTATAGGTAACATAACCCATTAAGGTGTAAACAAATTCAGGTCACTTGATCTATACAAAATCTGTACAATCAAATTCCCTCAACAGAACCCCCCCCCCCCCCCCCCCCCCCCCCCCAAAAACCGCCCCCCCCCCCCCCCCCCCCCCCCCCCCCCCCCCCCCCCTAAAAAACCCCCCTGCTAAATAATATAATACCCCCCCCCTCCCCCCCCCCCCCCCCCCCCCCCCCCCCCCCCCCCCCAACCCCCCCCCCCCCCCGCCTAAAGTATTACCCCTTGTTCCACGGTGAAGGTCACGAAAGTAAATAAGATTATTAAAAAAAATATATTAAAAATCCAATTAGTAAAAGAGTATATAATGTAAAAATTACAGTCTGGGCAATATCACATAAACATTATTCGGGAATCCATATTCCATCATCAGTGTCGCTAAATAAGATATATAACCACTTTTAATTAAAAAAGAACGTGAAAATTTAAATTTTTGACCAAGGTTTAATGGCCAAAATGTGAGTTAATACTTTACTAGGAGTATTACATGTATGTAGCGCACTAAATCACTGTGGGTAAAAAATCCGTTTTAAAGATTTTCTTTTTTAAAATTTAGTTTACATTATGTGTTACTAATTAATGATGATGTTAAAGTTACCTAAGTAAGACTTTAGTAAACATCATTAATAATTAAAACAACAATTTTTTAACGGGTTTTAACCCACATATTTATGTGCCGGGCATACTATTTATAACCTAGTAAGTATTAATCACAATTTTGCATGAACCAAGGTACAAAATTTACAATTTCACATTCTTTTTAATTAAGTGGTTACAAAGCTTTTTTAGGACACTGATGAATGGAACCTTTATAGGGATTCCGAAAAACCTTTTGTGGATGGTAATATGTCCCGCATGGGTAAGAAGTTACTCAGTAGACTTTGGTAAACATAAGCATTAAAATTAGAAAACGAAATTTATATGACAGAGCCGAAAATAGTTTTTGGAACGTGGGGAGAAGTTACATAGATATGTTATAAAATTATATGCATCATATGCATTTATATATATTTATGCTTCAACAAACTGTATATCGAAATTAATTAAATTTATTATTGTTATTAATTCCTCTTTATTATCAACTTCTGCCTCAAATGAACGGGAATTATATATTGCCTCAAAAGCAAAAGAATGCCAAAACGGTACTGTACCAAGACAGACCATGAGACACAGAGGAGAATGTCATAAGCTTGTCTCAAGGCTGGTAAACTGGTTACCAGCTTGTAAGCGTCCGTATATAAACAGGTTACTAACTATAACATACTACCAATGACGCTGGTTATTGCCACGTAAGGGCATGGGTGTTATCACATCCGGGAGCGAGAAGAGATTATAACCCTAATGATATGTACTATCTTGTCTAAACTAACATCCTTTTCATCAACAAAAGGGTTTTATTTATCAACGGATTGTAATATTTTGCTTATGTATTATAAGATCTTCAAAGGAATCAATCTATGAATAATATAAGAGGAATAAAAAACAAAATACAATTAATGGAAGTTGTGATACGAATCCGACCTACATTACAGTAACCTCATCACAAGAACTAACATAAAAAGTTATGGTAAGGAGACAGTGCAGATAGTAATGTTACGTCAGTTTGGCGTCAACATGAACAACTGCCATCGTATCGTAATTTATTAAGGTTTAAGTGTGTGATCAATTCAGGTGTGAAGACAAACTGCAACACACAAGACATGTGACAGGCAGATGCACTTCTTTGTATGCAGAGTCAAAAAAGACGAAGTGAAGTGAAGACTAATGGGCTGTATGTTACCTGAAGTAAAAATATTAATAAAAATATTAAACATCAATAAATTTTCTAACACATCAATATGTACAATCTTTGGTATACTTTATTTACTTTAAAGGGGTAACTATTTTACTTTGGTGGCTCAGACGTATTGAATCTGCTTTTAACCTGATATGATGGAATTATTATTCCGAAATGCTTACGTTAATTTGATGTAGCCCTTTTAAGGGTTTTTTAAATATACCTATTTACAAGATTTAACTCTTTTTTGTGATAACATGGTGTATACAGCCAGATGCAGGAATTTATTTTTTTTTGTGGACTTTTTTAAAAGGTTAAGATTAAGTAAACGATCTATTTTCTGAGATAATATTTTCATTTACTGAGTTTATTAGGGATTTAATCTTTTCATAAATCTTGATATTAAAAAAAGGATAAATTAACCTTTTTCAAGCGATATTGCTTATTGATTCAATAATAGTTGTATTGATTTCTAAATAAAAAATATGCACCTAGTAATTTAATATAACATGAAAGAAATTTTTACCAGGAAATTAAAAATGAAAAATTGTGTTTGTTTAATGTTTACATTTACTATAAATAAATATATTTGTATTTAATTTTAAATTCTTTCATTTAATCAATAAATGAAAAAATGAAAAATGTATTTATAACCGAACCCCCACATTTTATTTGCGTTGGTGGTAACGAGAGCATGCAATATTCATTTTAAAACAGACTGAATATGCACAAATATTAACAAATAATATGCAAATATGCATTTATAGTTTAGATATATGCAGTTATTTTTATAAAAATAATTTTAAATTTGGGATAAATACAGTGTTGTTTAAATTAAAAACAAATTGTATTATTTTTTGACATATTTTCTAAACTTAAGTTTTTTATGCCTCAACCTCATAGGGTCTTTGGCGTTGTACAATTTTAAAGTTTTACAATTTATTTAGTATATTTATAGAATATAAGTATGATGTCAAATTTTTCATATCAGTTCCGTCACTTAATAGTGCCTGTAAGGTATCTTGTAATGTATATTAAAGTCTCTCCATGCAATATAAAGGACACTCCAGTAAAATATGGCGAACACTGAGCACAATATCACATACGTAGCACTGTGATTTTAATGTACTCTCTAGCAGATGTTTATGGGTGATAGCGGTGTGAGCTATTCTCATAGAGAGATAGGGTTGAGGTTTGATTTCCAAGGTAATATAGAACGTTTTACTTCTCGTAGTTTGGATGTTGACTGATTCCACTTGGTCTGCCAATCAATGATTATTAAGTTCTTGATTATAGGTGCTATATCTAGATGTGGAATGCTTCTGATTTCTACAGTTTCCGGACTCGAGATTGCTAGTTTAGCCAAGGAATCTACTTCTTCATTACCAGCAATTCCGGTATGGAAAGAAATCCGTACAAAGTTGACTTTTCTGTTCATAGTTTGATGACTCGGTTACTAGGATATAAGTTATTTAGGGCAGTTACAAAACTTACGGAATCCGTACTAAGGACAGGGTTTTTGATACTATTTTCTACCACAAAATTTATTGCATTGAGAATAGCAACTAACTCGGCTGTGGAAATGGATGTTAATTTCATTAATATTTTTGTTTTATTAGACATAAATGCTGCTCTGTAGTTTTAGAGGCATCGGTATATATAAGATTATGGTTACTGTATGCCTTCAGTTCTTGGAGGACATATTGATATAATGCTTTGAGATGGTTATCTGCTTTTTTATATATGGAGAGATTGAGATTGAGATTTCCCAACAAATTAATTACTAAACTAGAATTACGCTGATTTTATACGTATATCGATTTCTTAAGACGACTTTACGCAAAACGTTCTACGACTCTTCAATAGTGACTTATGTGTTATATGTATATTAAGTATAATATGATTCTGTTGTCGTCCTAGCCTAGAAAAAACACGGAAAAAATTAAGTGGGAGAATATAACAAAATGGAAAAATGAGCTGAGGAAGGTCAGCTAGGGTCAAGGCACCGATGATGCTGATGATAATGAGTATGATAACGTCGTCGAAACATTAGAAACACATCCCCTTCTTCAGATACCTAAAAATTCATAAATTTATGTTTTATGGTTCATGAAATATATGAAAGGATGGGTAATCAATAAGAGAATAAGGTAATCGTAAATAGAGGTTTAACTGTGTTTAACCCTTTCCAGCCCAAATTATTATTTTTTCAATAAATTTTGTTAAAAAAATATATGATATAGGAAAAACAATACAAGAAAAAATAATTATTTATAACTTTTTGTAAAAATTTTGCATCCTAGAGTCTTCAAACTCAAAAAAAATTGATCCCATTTGGAATCATTTGGCGTTGGTGGTACCTGAATTATCCATTTATAACACTTGATATAGTGGTCTAGTAAAAAATTGCCTATAATAGGAAATACGTTTATTATTGCACTTATACTATTAACAATTTAATTTTGTACATGGAAAACTATAAAAACAATTTTTTTTATTGTTTAAACATAAAAAACATTGCACTTAGAACATTATATTCTAGAGTAAGAATTTATACATAATTTGCACCTTGTGCGATTTTGATCATGTAGTGGCCAGTGTCCTACGCTATCAAATCGAACATCTTGCACTGGTGCAGCATGCATTACTTATCTCTTATTTGGTATATTTTCTTGAGAAGGACGTCCTCGTTTTCTCGTGTCGGACTTTCCAGCTTTTAGTAACGCATGTCCAACTTGAGATTTGAATTGTTGAGGGGTGACGTGTTTCACTTGTTTTTGTTTGCAGTGTCTTCAGTACAGCAACCAGGAGTGACAATACATGTATCAATAAGATTAAATATTATTCTCAAGTACAATCTTTTTGGTTTGATTTTGATTCTACATATTTCCACAAGCATGTCATGCAAATCTACACTCCCATCGAAATATTATTTTCTTAGACAATTGCTGGATGTTCGATTTATACATAGCTCTTGTTGCACCATCTCTTCACTTTTTCAAGATAATATTTTTCTATATAGTTCGATGATAATATGACAAACTTATTGTCGTACCATTTGAGAGCAGTAATATCTTTTTTGCTATCTATTTTTACATCAGAGGATCTACGACCTTTTACCATTAGAACTTTGTCTTCTGAAAAAGACAACCTGCCAGCCGCCCACTTCTTACAGTCCCTGCATCAAGGACGCCCCGTTAAGTTAATTATAAAATATGAACCAATTATTCCTGAAAATCTTGAAATTTATGCGGTTTGGCAGATTTCTGATTACCTTCAGTACTATTTCCCCACTAATTCCAAGACCTGATTCATCTTGGACTGTTCCTTTCCCTACATATATCTTAAAACCTTTTATGTCATTCATTTATGAGGATTATTTTTTATATATTGCTTTAGATTAATATGTCTGAAAAGTATAATGAACTGATCTATATTGTTGAATCTCTCAGATTCGATCTTATTCATATTTTGCCGAACTTTATTAATAAAAGGTTTAATTTTATATAATTTTTCATTGTTGTTAGACGAGACTTTCAAATTATCGTTGACGTAAAAATATGCTCGCAGTTTATCGAAACGATTATGGGACATGACGTCAGCTATCGTATTATATCGCGTTTCTTCTGCCCAATACATTCTATACGAAGGAACACGAACAATTCCACTCATTACATGTATACCTAAGAACTGCTCTATCTCTGCTGCATTTGTATCAATATTTTTACTGTTTTTTTTGCACAGAATACAACTTTGTCTGCTCAGAAAAATTTTGAATAATATCATTGCCACAAAACGTTTTAAAATATTGGAAAGGCGTATAAATATTTTCATCAACCGAAAAATCACCACTGTATTCGCTTTTTAAATCAATTAAATTGTTGTCTGTTCAAGTTGGTTTTTCTATTCTTTTCTTTTCTTGGCATGACTTGTCGGTGGCTCTGTAAATCCTACAGTTTTTTCTTCCTATTCTCTGTAACTTGGGTGTTAAGCTATCTTCAACAATATTTTCCAATAATTCTTCTATTTGAGTTTCTTCAATAATTTCTTCTTTCAAAGTCTCTTCCTCATTATCAACATCAAATTCGAGTCAAGCGAAGAAATCAGGGTCGTCAAAAACACCAACTACTTCTTCCTGGGACAGATTTTGCAATTCCCGAAAAGAAAGTTTGGTTTTTTCTTCCCACAACTTCCCAATGATGCCATTTGGAGACCTCCACAGTGGCACAATGATTCATTTGGATTCATTGATATTTATAATATTTACATAAACAATCTTGTAAATATTAGCAAACTATAATGCAAATTAGCAAATAAAAACAATGTAAGAAGCAAAATAAATTTTTTCGTGCAATTACTGGTTCAATTACTTACCTTAGAACGATTTGAAATTTACAGTAAATTGATGATATTCATGTTTCACTAGGAAGTTTTACATTGAAATGTAACTAAAGCTTATTGATAAAATTGTCAAATAAATTAATGCAGCGTCATCTAGTTGGAAGGTAAGGCAACGCAATACCGTTCGCCAAATCGACCGGTAAGTAGTTTTCTTCGCCGCTAAAGCAGAAAACATTGCTATGATCCCAAATGGGATCATCTGACTGGAAAGGGTTATGGAAAATATTTTAAATTATACTATGGAAGAACGGTTGTTATTTCTGAGAAAATATACTGATTCATGAAAAAATAATCACCACACCTTTAATTGGATAGCTATTATATTATTATGCAATTAATTAAATTAGACTTGCTAATCATCAAAAGTGAGTGTATTTGATAATTACCGAAAAACTCTAGTATAAATAAAACTTTATGATCGTTCATAAAATTCGCCTACAAATTACTTACAAAAACTTTCGAAACCAACACTTCAAGTTTAACTCTACCTACACAAATATAAAGTAATCAAATAATATTTTAGTTTATACTGGCCGCTTTTTCAACTTATTTGTAAATACAAAAGTGTAGGCGACAACACCGTAATAGAAATTTATGAGTACTTTAACATACTTATGAGCAGAATATTATACTTTATGTCTATCCTGGAGCGTATTCTTAAATTAGGAATAAACATCTTGCAGGACAAGAAAAAAGTTTTCGGCTATAAAAATTGTTTTATTTTTGTTTAAAACTACCTTTATTCATCAATACCATCAATACATTATTCGTATAAGACTAGTTTAACGTTTCTTCAAGATCAAAAACTCTTTTCTAATTATTTGTCTGATCCTTACTTAACCGTTAGTTTTTCTTTTTAACCCTGTCAAGCCCAATTTATTTTGATCAACAAAAAATATTTCTTGCTTAGTTGTGGCAATTTTGATCCACTGAACACAAAAATAGTATTTTGTTTTCTAAATTTGTATAATTTTTCACTTTACTTGAGTGTCTGTTCCAACGGACAATGGGTCTACGTAATAAATCAAAAGCCTCTAAAGAGAAAATTAATATCTTAGAATTATTTATGGTGGAATTGGATAAAACAATTGCGTCCTTTAAAAAAATAAAATTATTATGACAGATAATGCAAAATATATGTCTACAGTCGATGTTTTTACAGTGTGTAACTTCTTTGTCATTGTTTCAGGATGGTGATCGAATAAACTGGTTTATTTCGCTTAATGGTCTATATTCGCATGGAGTTCTTCTGGTTGTTATTATTATTGAATCATTTAATTTGGACTTGATTTTACAATTTCTGGTGTGACTTCGCTGTTTTTACTACTTTCCTCCACTCTTCTCTTTCTTTGATTGTTCTTTGTATATTTCTAATTTCCATACTCCTTAAGTCTTCTTCCACTCGTTGTCTTCATCTTATTTTAGGTCTCCCTCTGGTTCTTTTACCTCTGGTATCCTCTGATATCCATTCCGTAATAACTCTTAATGGATTGCTCTCTTCTCATTATGTGTCCATACCATCTAACTATTTGTGCTTTTATTGCTCTATGTTCTCATGACTCATCCATTCTTGTATTTCGTGAATCATCCATTGTCTTGCATTCTCTTCGTTTTTTTTTTGATCCCAGTATTTTTCTGATAACCTTCCTCTTAAAAGCGTTTAATTGCACTTCTTCCCTTGCTATTAATGTAAATGTTTCTACAGCATATACTACTATTGGGCATATGATCGTTTTGTAGATTTTCATTTTTGTGTTTCCGCTTATCTTCTTATCTCTAAACATCTTTTTATTTCTACAAAACGTTGTATTTGCCGTTTGAATTCTTTTTATATCTATACTTTCATTTCTTCATTTCACTCTTGACTAGTATTCGCAAATATTTAAGTGTTTCAACCTCTTCAAAACTGTGTGCATCTATTGTCAGTTCTGTCATTTGTGTCTTTTTTCCATTTATTTCCAGTCCTCTCAGTTTGGCCCTGTTTTCTATTTCTTGGAAGATTTTCTTTTTTGCTTTTATATCTGTTGCTACTATAGCCTGTATATCCTATTATTTGTACTGCATTCTTGTTTATAGTTCCTGTGTTTGACAGCTTTTTTATTATCTTGTCTATAGTGTATTTTTATGTATGAGAGAGTAATAAAACAATAAATTATGTATGCAAATCCCTAAACTATTGATACGGGTGACTCAATGAAAAACAGATATTTGTCAACAAGTTTACAGAAGTATATAGGAAAACAATTTTAAATTGAGTATGACCACCAGGTATACAGGTTGGAGCAGAATAGAATACAATAGTTGTGAGGGTTATTAATCCCTAAATAAGGTTGCCAGTGTCGGAGTGATGGTGGTTAACAGGTACTAATGAATTTGCAAGAAATGTAAGATGTTTATTTTATTGGTTATGTATAACCAATAAAAGTTTAATAAGTACCTACCTATTTGCAAAATAAAGTTTAATTCTTTAGATAAACTAAAACGTTTTATTTTATCTGAAATGAGTGCATTCCACGAAGTAAGGGTTTCAACAATCAAACATTTAATTCTTTAATTCCAGGAATCTACGACAGTAATTGACTAGATAATTACCTTCTAAACTTATTCCACAGAAAATGTGATAGTGGGTTTTTCCATTTTGTAGGAAGGTCCAAGTGGCGTATTCAAAATTCTTAACAGTTCACTAAAAGTAGGTACTTCAGTTGCAAGGTGCAGTTTATTGTGTATACTAGTGTTATGGAAAATTTGGAAGTGCCGTGTAAACGCCGAAAAATTGGTCCTTTAACAGTTAATGAAAAAAACATTAATATTTAATTGTTTTAAATCATTTACAGACAAACGTTTATGTGAAAGTGTTGATGAGACCGTTGAGTTAGTTAGCAGTACACTTGGTGTTGGGAAATCTACGATTTACAGAGTTATTAAAGAAGAGAAATGTGGTAGTTTTCAAATGCCACGTAATGCTCCAGGGAAACCAAAATTTCAAATAGAATATCATTTTAAAGAAGGACTTCGACAGAAAGTGCATGAATTCTTCTTTAGACAAGAATTTACAACATTGGATAAAGTTCTTTTCTCAGTTCGAGATGATAAGGATTACCCAGAAATGAGTCGAAGCACGTTATGGAAACTTTTAAAAGAAATAGGCTTCCGCTGGAAAAAGAATCCCAGAAAGTCTATTTTATTAGAAAGAAGCGATATTGTCATATGGAGAAGACATTTTCTAAGAACCATAAAGGAAATGAGAAACCAAAAAGAAAAATATTTTATCTTGATGAAACATGGATCAACGAGGGTCATACACCAAATAAATTTTGGCAGGATGAAACTGTTACAAGTCAAAGGCACGCTTTTGTACATAACTTATCTACTGGTTTAAACCCACCATCAGGAAAGGGACGCAGGCTGATAATAGTACACATTGGCAGTTCAGACGGTTTTGTTGAAGGTGGTTTATTAACTTTTGAATCAACTCGTACCGGTGACTACCATGAAGATATGAACGCTGATGTCTTTCAAGAATGGTTCGAACAAATGATAGATCTTCTTCCTAAGAACTGTGTAATAGTAATGGATAATGCAAGTTATTACTCCAGACTTATAGAAGGACTGCCCACAACCAAGTGGTTAAAAAAAGACTTGCAGAATTGGCTGAGCTCAAAAAATATTACGTACCATCCCGGATCTATAAGAAAGGAACTTTATTCGTTGTGTGCCCTTCATAAAGAAAAATTTAAAAAATACGAAATTGATGAAATTGCCAAAAATCGTGGAATGACAGTACTTAGATCCCCACCATATTATTGTGAATTAAACCCGATTGAACTGGTATGGGCACAGATAAAGAGTGAAGTTTCAAGAAAAAATACCACTTTTAAAATTCATGATGTTAAACAGTTGTTTTTGGAGGCCGTAAATAATGTAAAACCTGAAAACTGGGAAAAGGCAGTAAATCACACTATTAAAGAAGAGGAAAAAATGTGGAAGCTGGACAATATTACTGATAAAATGATCGAGCCAGTTATTATAAATCTTGGTTCTGAAAGTTCATCTTCTGAATCTGATTTGGATTTGTAACAAGTAGCTGTAAGTTTTTATATTAATATTTTTATTCATCTATTTAACATAGGTACCTTAGACGGTTTTAAAAACTCTTTTTCTCTTTTGTAATTTTTAAAAATTAAAAAAAATGTGAATTTTTTAAAACCCTTTTTAATGTAAGCCAGTCAGTTCTAATATAGTGTGTGATAAAAGAGGTCACTTTTGTTTACATACACATAACACTTTATAACACTGAAATAATTCATTTATGTTTTACAATTATTCAAAGTAATTTTTCAATTAATCTTGAGCACGCCCATTGAGTGGTCGGAGGTACCAGTTAAAATTATGCTAATTACTCTCTCGTTCATAAAAATGAACTATAGTGATAGAATAAATAGTACCTTTAAAAGCGCATCTCCGTGTCTTACTCATTTTTTATTTTAATTATTTCTGTTCTTTCTTTTCCGGTGTCTATTATTGCTTGCGAATCTCGCATTGTTTTTTCTATCATTCTTATAATTTTATTTGGTATATTACTCTCTTGTAAGTCTTGGACCAAAGTCTATAAAAAGTATACGTGTTTCTCCGTCGTACTCGTATTTTTTTCTCTATCACTGGTTATAGCGTATGTATAGCATCTATCGTGGGTCTTCCTTTCCTAAAACCGTACTGGTAATCCCCTGCGCTTTATTCTGTATATATTGTTAGTCTGTCTATAATTATACCGGTCATTACTTTATATGTTATATTCAGTAAATTAATTGCTCGGTAGTTTTTGCATATTCTATGATCTCCTTGTTTTGGGTTGTCATTATAATTCGCTTCATCCTTTCTTCTGGCATTATTTCTTTGCTCCATATATTATGTATTAGTTAATAATTTATTGTGCCTCCCACCGTAGATTATAAGTTCTGCACATATTCCGACTTCTAACGCTGTTTCCCGGTTTTAAGTTTGTATATTTTCTCTTTTACTTCTGTATAGGCCAATTTTTCTTGTACTTCATGTTGTTCTGTGTTCGTCATTGTTTTTCTTTCTTCTTCTTTATCCTCTTTTTCATATATTTCTTCGAAATACTTCTGTCATTTTTCTGTTTCTATAGCTATATTAGCTGTCCGTTTGCGATTACCTAGTTTTAAGTATTGGTATAATGGTTTTCAGTTGTGTCTTTTATTTTCTGTTTCTATTTCGTTCATAATTTTTTCTACTTTTTGTTTTTTTTTATTTAAATAATTCCTTTGTCTATCTTTGTATTTTTCTCGTTCCTCTTCTTGAGTTGTGCTTAACCATTTCAATCTTGTTTTATTCTTTTTTTCCACTGCTAATTTGCACGCATTGTCAAACCAATTATTTGTTCATACAACTGTTCATACTTAATTAATTACTTAATCCCCCCTTTTTTTGGTGAAAGTGGATTTATGAAACCTAACCACTTAAATAATTCCATCTGCAAAAATTTGTTTTTCCTTTTTCAACTTCTAATATTTTGTTTCTTCCTTTTTTGTTTTAGTTTATGAAATATTTTGTGCCACCAATTGCTGTACTTGAAAGCGAATTACACAACATTATATACATATATGTTTTTTTTGCCTTTGTTAAATATCTTGTTCTTTACTTTTGTGCATTTCATCATGTTTCTAATCCTTACTTTTTTCTCTTAGATCCAATGTATTCTTTAAATTATTAAACATTTTATCGTATGTATTTTCAATCATCCTCTGGAGGAGATAAAAGTATCTCCTGGTCAACTGGATCATCTGAATTATAACCTGATTAAATTTTATAATTAATGCCAATTGTTCATTTTCGTGGACATGTAAATTGAATTACAGAATAAACATATATTATATATATATATATATATATATATATATATATATATATATATATATATACATATATATATATATATATATATATATTATATATATATATATATAATATATATATATATTGGTTTGCTTAAAATATTTCAAAGTTCAAAAAATTAAAATAATTCAGATAAGTCGAATAATAAACTACAAACATTTCGAAGAATGAAAGTCCTTTAGCTTTGGATTACCTATATTGAACAAAACGTAAGATATGCATAAATTATTTTCTTTGTAAAATATATTTGAGTGACGTGAATAAGCTTAAGTGAAATCCTAGACAATGGAAGCGGGTTTTTCCAAATAAATTTGTGCAGGAATTAGGACAATAGAATAGATTTTATGTTTTTGTTAGTTCATAAGAATTGGTAAAAAATAGATTAGTTTGTTAATAAGTTTTTTTAGAAAGAAAAGCAGAATAAACAGAAAGTTTGTGAGTTTTCGTGTAGTTAATGTATCTGACAGGAAGCTGATCCAGTAAAAGATTGTAAGTCATATTTTTCTACTTATATTCCAAGAGTCACTGTTCAGGCCAACGAGAGATTCAGTTTATCGTAAAGAGAAGATATTCCAAGAATCATTTTTCACTCAGGCCAACGAGAGATTCAGTTTATCGAGAGGAGAAGAGGCTAGCATAATTTGAACGATTCGTGCATTTGAGGAGATCATTAAGAACGATAAACTTGCAACCATTTGTTGTAAGATTGCTGATTACCTAGGAAACTGCTAAGAATAAATAGTATAGGCTACAAGGAACAAGGATTTGGACCACTCATCATCAGAGAGAGATAGTTTTGTTTTTGTGCAGTTTTTCTTTTATTGATAACACAATTTTTACAATTACTTTAGAAAAGATATAAATATTTTGATTAGGAGATTTAGAATAATAATTGGGATTTTGAGATTTAACTAATATTGTTTCTACCATTAATTTTGAAGGTTCACGTACGTAGAACAAAATTTTGAGAATCATTATATGAGATATTATTTATTGAAAACATTTGAGTGTGAATTTTATTTCATTATTTTTATTTCAATATATAATGTTATATCATATATGTTTTTTATTATTCCGGTATTCTTTGGACCTTATCTTTCACATGTAAAGCATAGATATTGAAGCACGAATATAACCCTGATATAAGAGAATTAAAAAGTGTGATAGAATCATAATCATATCATTTAAATAATTTTAATTAATTAATTAATTAATTAGCTAATTAAGTGCTTGGCGCACTAGGATTTTGAATATCGCAATAATTATATATATATATATATATATATATATATATATATATATATATATATATATAGAATCATCTACATTTTTATTTATATATCCTAAAACAATCAATTATACCCACCTCGTTTACGGAGTATTGCGTCTGCCATGATTGAAAAATTTGAAGATCGAATAATGTACAGAAATAATCTCTAGCACAACCACCAGTACTTAACTGAAAAATAAAATGTGTTAAATTCATGTCCATAGTAATGGACAAGAGGCATTTTTCTTCTTCTAGTGTTGTCTCCAATAATAAAGGTTGTCATATGCAAATTCGTCTCTATCTTCTGCTGTTCTTAAGAGTGTCTGTTTGTTTAACCAAGTCTAGTCACGAATATTTGTCGTCTACTAGGAGTTCCGTCTGTATGTTGTTTGAGCTTCTTTACATGAAGCTCAAACAACATACAGAAATATTCTGTAGGCGACCACCAGTACCAAACTGAGAAATAAAGGGTGCATAAGTTTATGTCCATAGTAATGGACAAAGGGCATGAAAGAGGTAATGGATATTATTTTAATATCTACAATATCTGCAAAATAGTAATTTGCGTGAGTGCAATGGCTTAAAGTGTTCCGAGTCATTTTCATCTTGTCCTTGCATATAAATAACATCTTAGTCATAGAAATTGCATTACCCTAGAATAAAGGAATAATATTAACTTTTTAAATAAACAGCAATCTTAGTACTTAGTGTAGATTATCCAAAAGAATTAGCAAAAGTAAAATATATTCGGAAGTCCATATGACAGTTCTGGACGATGATCATACTGATACATGACCAAACATTTAAGTTTATTTATTATGAGTGTATTTGTTCCGTTTTCTTCTACGTAATAATTCGCAATAAAATTTTATTGTTAAAATAACAAAAACAATTAAACTTCAAATAAATCGTAATAACCCACCTGATCCCTGAAAGCTAACTGCAATAGAGACTGGAGTCGGTAATCAATTCTCCAATTAAAGTTGAGTCTCTGAGATAATTGCTTACGACTTGTAGTAACTTGTTTATCTTTCCAATACTACATTTTTATAACGACCACAAACTAAAGCTTACTTTGTAAAATATCTACATTTTATATTTGACTTAATTGGACGCAATCAAACAAAGTTTAAACGTTAAAAATAATAGCCAAGATAAATAGTTTTGTAAATAAGTATAATTTTGTTTAATATCGTGTAATATAAAAATGTTGCCGATGGCTGTGTTTGTACTGCCCTGCTAAGGAAAAGGGCAGTATCTGCAAAACATCTGTTTTAAGATAAATGAAAGTAAAGTTTCAAATTGGATTATTATACTTAAAAATGGATTATTTTCCTTATATTGTTTTGTTGTATTGTCATATGTGATACTAGCTTTGCTTTAAAAGAATAAAATCAATATAATAAATTAGTTTTTAATAAGAAATATCACTTACTTATTTTTTGAACTAAAAAAAGCCAAGCAAAAAGGCAGTATGTACAAGTTACTGCTCTTTTCCTTAGCAATGTAAAATTAACAAAAGCAGTAACTACACTTTTTTTAACAAGATTTTATTAGCTAGTTAAGGCTACAGGTCTAAAAAAATTACAAAAATATAAAATTCTCAAAAAATTGTCTTTAACATGTAGGTAGTCTCTCCCAGAATACTTTTCTATTTTCTGGAATAATATTTTGTAGCACTTGAAGTAATTGATCTTTCCTTTCCCTTGGGAATTTTTTGGGTGAGACTAGTTTGGTAGGTTCTGGTATCCCAGTCTTCAAAATCCTCGGTTGCAAGAAATCAAGCTCCTTGAAGTCTTCTGATTTGTCATACGTACTTTTATACTGTAAGGTGTGTTTACCCCTTTCAAACTTCATGTGAACAATATCTTTGAGATAAGGTCTGTCTGGCTTGGCTTTCATTTTCGCTTCAGACTTCCAATTTTTCCACACAAAAAAGTTATCAACGCTCATTTTAAATACATCAACATGCCCTTTATTGGCAGCCCCTACAGCATTAACAAAATCATCAAAATCGTACGTTTTTTTCTGTGCTTTTAGTGACAGTTCCACCTGGTGATGAAAACTATCGGCACTCATAAAGGTGTGCCCAGGCTCGAAGTAGTAAACTTGAATTTCAGTAGCTTCAACTGCAGTTGAGTTTACTATTTTAATAAACAATGTTAATAAACACCAATTTTTATTCTGTGCACTACAATTGTCTAACCACAACACAAACTTTTTAGTATCACGGTAATGGTTAAAAAATACATTAAAAGTACTTGCAATATCTTCTTGATTTCTGCCAGATATAGCACAGTGCCACAGAACTGCTAGTGGTTTAAGCTTGGACTTTTTCCCTACAGGGGCAAATGTCTGATTGTATGTTGTTAGGCGTGGTGCAAAGATGATTTGCTTAAACATTTCAAGTCGAGGTAGCATAATTATCTTTTCTAAATCTGCACTAAATATAACTTCATTGTTTTTGTTAGTTTCGTTAACTTTCTCTGCAAATTCTTTGTATAATGTCCTGCTCTCTTTAACTAGTTTGTCATGAATTTTCCAATTATTACAAACATCACAGTCTTCAAACAAATTATCCTTATTATGGTTGTGTAAATTAAAGTTTTCACAAACCTCACACTCCTCATTGCCTAGTCTTGCAAATGAAATTCTCTGTTCCTTCAAGATACGTCTGTACAGTTCATATGAAACACCTGACTTAAATTGTGGGTTTTTGATAATAAAGTCTCCGTGCATAACTTTAACATTCAAATCATTTGGTAAATATCTAGTTTTGGGAGCATGTTCTCTTCTGTAGTGTGGTACTTCAGGATGAAAAGTCTCAATGTGATCGATTATAGCTTGGTGAGGACCCTTATTCACTGACGGTTGTCTGCCTCTCATGCTCTTTTTGGGTGTTATTGCATCCTTATCTGTAGAAAATATTGTGGTCAGAAATTTATCATTTTTTTTGTTAAAACCTAAGGTGGTTAGAAAAAATGTTTTGCAAACTTTTTCCTTTTGACCATTTGAATGTGTTAAAAAGTATGTTACTGTTTTGTTTCTACTAATCTTTCCACTGTTAGTAGTTCGCCTTTTAACATTACGTCTTTCGCATTGATTAAAAATAAAGCTCCTCCGTTCTTCTAAATCTTCAATATTCCAAAAAGACTGATTAATAATCTTTCGTCGTTCTTCGTTAATTTTCATTATACACTTAAATTTACATTCATTACAAGGAGGCTGAATGGTATGAGATTTCTGGTCTTTCTCTAATTTTAGCTTTCTACGTTCAACAGCTGTAAATTCTCTCTTCTTTCTCTTACGTTGCATACCTTCAATAGTTGTAGTACTTTCTAATGGTTCAACACAATTGCTGTTACCGTCTTTTGGCAATAAAGATGGATTTATGCTATTATTGTGCAAAGAAGTTGGTTCGCTTGGACTGGTACCAACTATTCTATTAACATCTAACAATTTATCATCATGGCTAATATCTAAATCATCCTTGAACTCCAAAATAATATTATTCTCATTTGGTATGATTTCATCAAGGTTTGCAGTACTCGTTAGTTGTTGTAGCTGCTCCAGGTCCAAAGAAATTTCTGTCATATCAAGTAGAGTTGTAGTGGTAGTTGTCATTTCTTTTTCATTCACATTGTTGTCTGCCCATGTAGAAATAACTTCTACCTCCATACTCTGTCCATCATCGTTATAAATTTGCAATTCATTATCACATAAAAAAACATTATTTGATCGTACCTTTTTGTTAGCTCCTGGGTCTACTTCATTTGATACTGTTGACACTGACGTTTCGTTTACTTTTTCCATTACAATTAATGTTTCACTATTTGTACATGATTCATGTGATATACTTTGTGCTAGTCCTAACTGAAAAATACTTTTACTTCTTGAAGAAACAAAACTTTTACTCATTTTAATAATACAAAATTGACAATAAACTATTACTTAAAAAACAGTTTGTAAACATAACCTCAACTGTCGATAAGAAGAATAAACTCAAACTCACTAGGACGGCAGTAACCTGAAACAGCTGGGAGGCTATGCCAAGCAAATCGGCAGTATCTACATCAAGCTAAGGATAAAAGCAGTAACTGCAGTCAGATACTGCTTTCTTGATTGGTACACTGTATTTGCTGCTCTTTTGCTTAGAAATAGGTAGTTCTACCTTGTACTTACTGCTTATGATATATGCTATATCTCAATAACCATTGTAGATACTGCTTTTCTATTTATTTCAATGGGTTCAGCATTATTTAAAACATAGATCTGCATATATAACTCGAAAGTGAAAATTTTGCAGATACTGCCCTTTTCCTTAGCAGGGCAGTGTAGTACAAGGGCAGTCCACAGTGGCGAAAATCCTGGTCAAAACTCTAAAAGGTATTAGAAAACACTCAAAAGTGTAAGTTGTAAGGTTTTTGGGGTGGCTTAATAATGCATCTGATGTTAAAATTGTAAAATTTAAAATGGCGGATCTAATATGGCGACCATATACAGATCACGACATTGTTTTATTGACCATACAACACAATGGCAATAGTTGTGACATGTTACACGTTTCCACCTCTATATTCATTTCACAGTTGAATTGTCGTAATTGTCACATTGACATTAAATATTTCAAACGAAGTTCTGAAGTTTTGAAAGAATAAACAAATAATTAATACTGACAAAATAATACAATATAATACAAATAATACAAATAATAATGACAAAATTTTTTTAATGTGTCTGTGAAGTCCAGTGTCGGTTTTTTGTATGTTTTTTAAGAATTTTTAACAACAAAGTAATTAAAAAAATCAAAATTTCAACAAATAAGGAAATGAGATCTCTCCATTGTAGGGGTATTTATAAATTTACCATAGCTCCGATGATGGCTTTGTAAAGCCGAAAGCGCTCAGCTAGGAATTATTAAAAAATATACACACTTCAAAAATACTTTTTTGCCTTTTCTTTTGACTTGTCATAAGTGTGTACAAAAAACATACCAGTCTTTTGATAATTAATAAAATACCTATTACGTTATATTGTCCAAGAAAAAATGCAACTTGTAACATGGTACTTTCAGGGTCATTGGATACGCGAAGTAATTGATTTATTTATTGTTGCCTTCGAAACTAGATCCCCACCAAGTGTTACAACAGTTAAAAATACAAATAAACATTTTCAAACTTCGGGATACGCATACAGTTGTAAAAAGTGCCATGAAGGTAATGAACCACGTGATAGATAGAAGAGGAGTGTCAAAACAGAGATATTGATATTTGTGCTTTTGTGGAAGCTAGTGAACCCTGCAATAGTGTACAAATTGCTAGTGAAGTTAACGTGAATGCTCGAACTGTCCAGAGAGTTCTCAAAAGGAATGGGTATCACTGTTACAATCAAAACAAGGACTGTTTTGGGAAGATAAATATATCTTGGGAAGATAACTTTAGGCGTAGGAGTTTGGTGAATTTATTGTTAAACAGATAAACAGAACGAAAATTACACTTTTTAAAAAATATTTTATTTTCTGACCAATTTTCATTTTCAGTAGGTACGTAAAAAAACACAATCCATCCTTTGCAAGGTATTATTCTCGGAAAAATAAGCACCTCAGTGCATATCTTTGCACATCATAGTTGTACTAATTAAATCAAAGCGTTTAAATCAAAGTCTTTTCTAGATTCATGAAATAATTAGGAAATAAATTGATATAAGGTTGAATGCTCGAATAAATGAACTTTGAAAAATTATAGGTAGATATCGAGCACAATTTTATAAATAAAATCTTGCTCAAGTACTTTCGCTTTTTTAAAGCATCATCAAGGAAAGTTTGTCAAATTTGGGCTATCCAGCAAGTGCAGAATGTAATAAACATGAAATTGAACATAAATTGTACATAAAAACTACACTAAACAAGGACAAACAGTTTAAAATTATTTAAAAATTATTCTACGCTACATTCTTGTCGGCAACAGGAGAGAGAAATTCTCTATTGTACTTAGTAAAAATGTCGTTGTTCATTTCTCCATGATAAACAATAAGTTTAGACTTTGAACAATACAATAAACTTGCTTCAGAAACAAATCCTTTAGAAGAATCAGCGGTGAACAATTATGTAATGTTTACCATCAAAACCTTCTCGCGTACGTGCACTTTTGCTACTAGTGTCTTGTCAAGAAGTTGTTTTATTTCCTTTTGAATAAATCCATGTTTCATCCAAAAAAACAAGTCCTCTTGTAAGCACACTTTTTAAGTTTTTAAAGTACTTACGAAAGAATTTTTTGCTCTTAAAGCAACAATATTGGTTCGTTCGAATAATGATTTTCGATTGCCATCCTTTTTATATTTAAATCCTATATCTCTCAGTACAATGCTCAAGGATGTTTTTTCCATAGTAACAACTTCTTTTTCTAGTGTTAATTTTGATGTGAGACATCTATTGGCTGGGGTATAAACCAGATCGTTTTTATTTTGTACAATATCATGCTTACTGTGTAGGTATATATTGTATACAGTGCAGTTCTTTCCAAAGTTCCTTCAGGCAGATCAGTTGTCTTGCTTTTACGACGACGTCTACTTTTGCCTGGACTTTAAAGGACAGGATTGCTTTCTTTTCGTTTTTTATTGTACATACTGTACGCCGTGATATTTTCAAGGCAGCAGCTACCCTCTTAAATTAAAAACAATTTCATGATAGGTAAATTATTAAACAATATACAATTCATTACAATACCTTTTGAACACAAGCCAAAGGTGCCAATAAGGGTACTCCGTTCCTTTTTTCCAACTCAAAATATTTATAAAAATTCAGCACAAGTTGCTGGGATTGAGAATTTAGTGTATTTCCAGGCATATTCTAAAAATAAAAACCTTGAAAAAAATATTCTGTTTTGCCAGTTTGCACAGTTTTGCCAGATTCAAAAATGATACGTTAAATTAAAGGTAAGAAAATTTAACTGCAAAATTTATAACAATGTTATAACATCGTTATAACAACTTTTTTTTGAGAAAATTTATAAATTCAAGTCAAGAATATGAATATATTTTTTGTAAACACCACAACGCTTTGAAGTTGACAATTGACTGTTGTTATATTACTGTCTTTGTCTCATGAATTTATTAAATGTTGGGCAAGCGGCTTAATTTCAACATTTTATATTGTGTGAGGTGAGTAGAAATGAGACAAAATTTAGAAATAGTTCGTGAATAATTTCATACATGTGCAAAGATACAGCGCCCGAACTGTACGTTCTTAATTAGGTTTTGAAGAATTTTATTCTTTTTTTTTTAATTAAAAGTACAAGCGATTCTTATTCTGATTTTTTCTTCTTTCTTGTCTTATTGTTATAAACTTTATCCATTTTCATCAAACTTTATCCATCCACAATTTTCAGTGACAATAAATCATATTATTTATATATATATTATATATATATATAATATATATATATATATATTATATATATATATATATATATATATATATATAGACAAGGTAGTCCAAAGTTTTTTGACTAGTTTGGAAAAAATATGTAAATACTTTTTTCTTTTTGGGTGTGGTAGTCAATAAAAAATAGAGCTTTGCTAAGGCGTACTATTTATTCTGAATTCCGAGCTTTCGGTGGTTATTTGCCACCTTTATCAAGGTCTACAATGAAAATTACTGTGTTATAACATTAGGCTGATGTAATATAAAAGTTATAAAAACTTACCAGAAAGTAAGATTCATAGCATATAAAACACAACGTTAATAACATAATGTGACCTGAATTATTGAAGGCATTAAAAATTTTAAAAACTTTAAAATACTTAAAAATTAAAGAACATGTTACAAAGTTTAAAAAGTAAAAAATAAGACGACATGTTTGACAAAAAACAGTCGTCTTCGCAGGTTTGAATTCAGTCACATCTCACGAACAGAAAGAGGTAGTAGGAGGAACTATTGTTGTTTAAATAGTTCGATGTAACTACAAAAAACAAACTTTCAAACTGATGTCTAACAAAATGCCGTTTGTGATTTTAGGTACTACCAACCATGTTACCAACTTAGAATTGAGAGGGAAATTTAAAAAAAGGTTTTATTATTTTATTTGTATATATGTATATATCCAGTTGAAATTTTAACAGAAGGTGGGTGGTAGCCCAAGGATCAAAATCTATATCGAACCGAAGTGCGCTGAAGGGTTTTAGGGGTGAAAACTACCCCTAATTGTCAAAAATTATAAAATAACATATTAAACCTGAATATGGGTAAGATTTGGTTTGAATTAGTTAAATAATGATTATTTTATACTTTTGAATAGAGTTCCATCATATTTCAACCCTTAAAAAGCAACCCTTGTTAGAGATTAATGTAAAAAAATTACTAATTCTAAAAAAATGATTTCGCCTTGGATCAATTTGGATAAAAATTTGGATTTAAGCTCAATTCACCCGCTGCTTTATAGTTTATGTCATGTCGACAAACCCTGATTGTTCTTAGGTGTGAAAACTACCCCTAATTTTCAAAAATTATAAAATAACATATTAAACCTGAATATGGATAAAATTTGGTTTGGATTAATTAAATAATGATAGTTTCGTGCTTTTGAATAAAGTTCCATCATATTTCAACCCTTAAAAAGCGACCCTTATTAGAGATTAATATAAAAAAATTAGTAATGCGAAACAAATGATTTCACCTGGAACGATTTGCATAAAAATTTGGAATTAAGCTCAACTTACCCTCTGCTTTATAGTTTATGTCATGCCGATGAACCCTGATTGTTCTTAGGGCTGAAAATACCCCTAATTTTCAAAAATTGTAAAATAATATTACAAATCTTAAGATGAGTGAAATTTGGTTTGGATTAGTTAAATAGTGATTTTTTTATAGTTTAAAATACAAATTTATACACTTTCAACCCTTAAAAATCAATTGTTATGAGTGCTATAGGTGAAAACAATTTCTTGCCAAAATTTTGCAACTTTTCAACTTTTGAAAATCACCCTTTACAACATTGCAGTTTTTATAAACTAATTTATAAGATATAAATTGAAAAAAGTAGAATTAAATACAAAAAAAATTATCAACATAAAAAGGCACCATAATTATATTCTTATACATTTACATAAAATAGTTGAAAATATTTACATTTATAGGTAAAACAATTATAATATTAATTTTATTCGTCATCAATTACATCTTCATCGTGATCTATGTCATCCTCATCTTCTTCAATTATTGGTGGACTGTTATTGCACCCTTCACCTGAGCACCCAGAACAAGAAGAGTTACAGTATAAACCAACTTTTCTGCACCCACATGAAACGCCGCATCCTTTTTGGCATTGGCAAAAAATAATTTTCAAAGGGTCATCGGGTGCAGGTTGTTTGTTCATGCGTACGGGTAATAACAAACCATCTTTGGAATACCATCCCCAATCTGTTGCTCTGATATTTTCATTGCCAAGCCATAGACATATGAGCAGATGTTTTATTCTGTTGTATGGGATTTCAAAATAAGAACGCTTAAAATTTCGAATGTATATTGCCCCACTAGCTCATATACCGGTTTTGTAGATTATTATGCTTCGAAATGTACTGTACTATACTAATGGAATTTTCCGGAAGAAAAATTAACTGGTTTTTTTAACGTATTTCTTTTAATTTTTAACGATAGAGTGTTTCTTCAAAAACCATTTGCAGAGGTTTTTAAGAGCTACAAGGAACTGTGATTAAATCTTTTTGGAACCCTTGGTTTTTAAATGGGGTGAGTTTAAAGGGCTCGAAAAAGATGGTGCTTGATCGTAAATCGATGCTTTAAACGGCTATATCTCGCCAAATATTCATTGTACAACAAATCTAAATAAAGGATAATTTTAGTCATTAAAAAAGCTACAATTTGGTAATTTTTATTTTTTTCATATATTCAGTATTTTCGTTCATATTTAAAAAAAGAAGGGTAAAAAAATATGAAATTGTAAATCGTTTCTCGCTTTAAGCTGTACTTTTTCTAAAACTAAGCATTTTAAATGGGTCAAACTTTTTGGACGTATTAACAATACATGTACAAAGGGAATTGCAGAAGGGTGAAGATCGATTTTAATTATGGGGATGGTTAGGGAGTTGTTTTCATCGATTTTTTTCGTAAAAAAATGAGGTATTGACCTTATTTTCATCATAACTCACTCATTTTTGAGCTAGAGTCTTTTTTATGATAGGTCTATTTATGCTCTTTAAAAAAGGTTTGTGAGTTTTCTTCCAAAAATGCATCATTTTCACGATATCTGACTTTGAATCTTTCAAATTTGGCATTTGAAGAAAACCACTGAACATTGATAGGCCGTATTTCGGTTCCTATTATATCGCAAAAACATTTTAAAAAATGAATTGTATTTGTCTTTTTAAAAGCTACCAATTTGTTCTCTACAATTTTTTTGATAAAATGCACCATTTTCGAGTTAGTCGCGAAAAATCGATTAAAAACGTGGATTTTTTCGTCTAAAAGTTGTTACTTTTAATCGGAATACGAAAAATATCATTTTATAAAAAAAATGTATAGCACATTTTTTGTCTAGAATCACTTTTTTAATCGAAACCTGTAGTTAAAACGTAAAAAAAAAATTTCACCCCGGAGATGGGGTGGCAATCACCCCTAGGCTTTGGCGCACTTTGGTTCGATATAGATTTTGATCCTTAGGCTATTACCTACCTTCCGTTAAATTTCAAGTCAACCCACGCAGCACGAAAAAATTGCGAGGTGAAATACTTCATTTCCTGGACTATAACTGGTTTGACAGCATAATAAAATCGTAGATTTATGTGTAGCTTTCAATTTTTATGAGTTCAGAATCCAGCATCCCGCTGAAGTATGGGATTTTTATAATATAATTATTTGACAATCTTTTGTTGGCCAACCACCTACAGCAGAATTGAGCCGAAATACATTATATTCCTATGTTCAGAATTTATTTCGTTCAATCTGTATATATATATATATATATATATATATTATATATATATATATATATATTTATATATATTATATTATAATTAAAGGAGAACCAACATTTATAATATTAAAAAGATTTAAAAATAAAAAAATCCATGCTTTTTTATAATTGTAAAATAAAAGATGGATTATATGGTTTTAAGTCAGAAACAATAATATGAATAGATTGCAGGTACTTAAGAGAAATTTATAGGAGACGCATCTTGTTCCTTTATGCGCTAAATTACAGTAAATGGAGACATTTATCTTCCAGAAACTGCAATTTTTGGTTTTATGGGTTCAAACGGTTGAAGTTGGTTAGTACACTTTTGGATCTTAGTGTTCTTTGGTATATTCACTGATATAATTCACTCTACCCGCATTTAAAACAATTATACAAAACTAAAGAAAGGAATTGGGACAAGTTTGTAGTACATTCTGTCTTTAACCTTAATGTAACTAATATAAGAGATTACAATATCTAGGACAGAGATAGAGATCTGAAAATTTCTGAACTTCTATACTACATTATATTGTTATGTTAAGAAAAAAATTTATTTTTAAATAAAATTTTTAATTTGATGAACTTACCATTAACTTTGTTTATCTCAGAACTTACTTCAGATCTTAGAAAGTATAAGGACAAAAAGGAATAAAAAATATATAAAACAATACCATAATGTACCTTTTATCAATATAAATAAAAGTAGATTATATGATTTTAATATTCTCTCACGTTCGATAAATTTATAAAAAAAAACTGTCACTATTCATTCAAATATCCAGAACAAAAATTCGCTCCGAATCTATAGGCATATCTTTTGTTTTCAATAACACAAAACTAAACTTTTAAGTTGTTTCTCCATATGCTGCTTCTCCAACCTTCCTGATTTCGTTTACTCTCGATGGCAAACATATGCGGCCTCGCCTTGTCACCTCGGGGTAAATGGAAAGGTAAGCACCTTCTGTACCACCGTGTGCTCTGTAGAGGGCTTCGGAAACGTCGACGAAAGCCCCTCTACTTGAATCCATTTGCGGGGTATGGATTCGTAAAAGGTTTTCTTCTGATGAGCTCGTCTTGAAAAAGACGAGCTATTTCTTACATGACTTATAAGTCAAAATAAACATCAGGATGCAGTCTATGGTGGCTTGCCTTGACAAAGGCGAGATATTTCTTACACGACTAAATAGTCGAAATAAAACACTAAGTTTAAAGTTGAATAAAAATCTCAGCCACAGAGTATAGGAAAGCTAGAAAAGCAGCGCCCCGAGAGCACTAAGCTCTCGGAGAGCCCGTGAAGGACTGACTTGATTGACCTGAAAATCGCCTATTTTTATACTTTCTGAAGTAGCGATTAGGGATTTCCAGGTCAGGGAGGGGCCAACGGGAAAAATAAGGGGCGGGGCGATGCGTCTCGAACGTGAACTAGTCGCGTCCGAGAACAGCCTCAAATAATTCTTACATTATAAGAAAAACTTCCACATTGTGGATTTGAAGATATCTGCTTAAACTCAGGTTTTTATTCTGCCACAAACAAATTCACAAACATTCATTCACGATTCACAACTTTATCTCTCAACGTAAACACACCTTTTTTTCTATCACAGGAATCACCTTTTCTCTTACAGTTCTATCTTAGACTCGCTTTTTTCTTTCTCCAAAAAGCCAAACTAACTTCCCTTTTATCTTCCTTCTCAAAATCTCTCTCGAACTAATCAAATATATCTTACCATCTCCTCTCTTTTCTTTAGTCAAGATTTCCTTATGACTCATTGCGCTTTGTTTTACTAAACAAAACCATCAAATTCCTTGGTCAAAAACTCCCTAATGACCCTTCATAGTTTTCAAGTTGAATAGACAGCTTTCATCTTTGTACCTTTACCTGGAAACCGGAGTTCAATTTTATATTGTACAAATTCTTGCTTTCCAAGTCTTAGTTAAGTAACTAATTAAGGAAAAATAATTGGATATGCAAATAGTTCTTCTTCTTCTTTAAGTTCCATCTTCTATCGAAGGTTGGAAATCATCATGGCTATGCGGACTCTGTTGACTGCCGCTCTAAAAAGTTCTGCACTACTGCATTCAAACCATTCCCTTAAGTTCTTAAGCCAGGATATTCTTCGTCTTCCCACATTTCGCTTTCCTCGGATTTTGCCCTGCATAATAAGTTGTAATAATGCGTATTTCTGCCCTCTCATCACATGTCCCAAGTACTCAAGTTTTCGTCTTTTAATAGTTAATATTATTTCCGCCTCATTTTCTATCCTTCTAGTTACTTCCATGTTTGACATTCTTTGAATCCATGATATTCGTAGGATTCTTCTGTAACACCAAAATTCAAAGGCGGCCAGCTTATTTAGATGAACTTGTTTTAGTGTCCAAGCTTCCAGACCATAAAGAAGAGTAGAGAACACGTAACATCGAAGCATTCTCAGGCGTAGTTCTAACCTTATATCCCGACAACAAAGAAACTTTTTAAGTTTAATAAATGATGTACGTGCTATTTCAATACGTGTCTTAATTTCTTTGGTTTGGTCTACATCTGATGTTATCCATGTTCCTAAATATTTATAGTTATTAACATTCTCAATTGCAATATCTTCAATAGTCAATTGGATATTTGCATGTGCAGATTTAGTCATGATCATGCATTTAGTTTTCTTTCAAATTTATCTTCAGTCCGTACTCATGACAGCGTTCATTAAGGCGTTGCATGTAGGTTCTAGATTTATGTTATTCAAAAACTTCTCCATTGATAGATATACCTTCTATTGAGTCTGAGAGCGCTTCTTGAAATACCGCTTCACTGTAGACATTGAAAAGTAGTGGGGACAGCACGCAACCCTGGCGGACTCCTCTCTGTATTTTGATATTTTCGGTGTACTGGCTGTCAACTCTTACCTTGGCAGTTTGATTCCAATATAAATTAGATATAATTTTCAGATCACGACTGTCAATATTTTTGCTTTTTAATATATCTACAAGCTTTTTATGTTGAACTTTGTCAAATGCCTTTTCAAAGTCTACAAAACATAAGTACATATCCTGATTCATGTCCATGCATCTCTGAGCCAGCACATTCAAGCCGAACAAAGCATCTCTTGTACTCATACCATTTCTAAAGCCAAATTGTGTGTCACTAATCTCATGTTCAAGAGTTTTAACAATTCTGCTGTGAATTATTTTCAAAAATGTTTTAAGTGTGTGACTCATTAAAGCTATTGTTCTATGGTCTGAGCAAATTGTTGAACTTGGTTTTTTGGGAATTGCTACAAAGGTTGATTGCTGCCATTGTCTGGGGATTGTGGCAGTCTGATATATTAGATTAAAGAGTTCAACCATTACATCAATAACATCTTCATCGATGAGTTTTAATAATTCGATGGGCACCTCATCTGGTCCAGTAGCTTTACCCTCTTTTGTAATTTTGGTGGCATAGATGACTTCTTCTTTAATATTGGTGGTCCAGTATCCTCGGTGATTTTTAATGACAGTTCTTCTCTTTTATCATTGAATAGTTGTTGAATGTAATTGGTCCAGTGACATAATCTCTCCTTCATATCAGTAATAATATCCCCTTTATCATTTTTAAGGATATTCGTTTTTGTACGCTTTCTAGAACCTGTCATTTCTTTGATTTTTTTGTGTAAATTAAAGCTATCGTACTTTTTATCCAGATCTTCTATTTCCTTGCATCTATCGGAGAGCCACCTCTCTTTTGCCTCTCGAATTTTCTTTCTGATGTTTCTCCGAATTTCTTTGTATTTATTCAGGTCTTTTTCTTTATGTTTTCTTCGTTCTTCCATGAGTTCAAGAATTTCTACTGTCATCCAAGGTTTTGTTTTTTCTTTAAGTGGTTTGAGGGTTTCTTTTCCAACTGACACAAGGGCATGTTGAATTTTTCCCCTTTTTGGTCAATAGTTAGAGTTTCTGCATTATCTTCTTTGACTTTCCTTAAGCTCTCGTTTATTTTAAATTTGGTTTCCACATATGTGTTGTCTTGTTTGAGACGTCTTGTATCTATGATTTTCTTGGTGCTAGGGCTGTTGACCTTCTTTAGTTTCACTCTCATCGACAAAACAACCGGGTTGTGGTCGGAGGATATGTCCGCTCCTGGATAAGTTTTAGATGATATTATAGAATTTTTATATCTTCTGTTGACGATAATATAATCTATTTGATTTCTGACTATTTTGTTGTTATTGTCAGCTGGTGACCTCCATGTATATAGTCTACGTTTAGGAAGTTTGAACAAGGTATTTGTAATTATGAGTTCCTCATTGACACAAAAATCGACAAGCCACGTTCATTCCTTTCCCTGAGTCCATATCGCCCCACGCAATTCTCCACTTCTCCTTGGCCAACTTTAGCGTTCAAATCGCCCATTATAATATTTATATCTTGTCTTTTAGTTAGTCTTAAGACATTGTCGATTTGTTCATAGAAGGCCTCTATGGTGCCTTCATCCTTGTCTGCAGTGGGTGCATATACTTGGATTATATTTATTTTACGTTTTAAATGAGAGTTTAGAGACAGCATTAATACTCGATCAGAGTAGGAAACAAAGTTACAGACAGCTTTATGAGAATTATTATCAACTATAATGCCAACTCCCCGTTTGTGCTTGGAATCGTTGTTTCCAGAATAATACATCGTTCCATTTCTGGTCTTACATTTTCCTGATTCAGGCCATTGTATATCGCTAAGGCCCAGTATATTAATTTTCATTCTGCACATTTCCGACACAGCAATATAGTTCTTAGTATCCTAATATTAGGAAAATCCCAAACACGCTTTCATGGAAAGTGATGGAGTGCCCACTACTGCGACTTGTGCACTTAAAAAGTTTATAAACTGATCGTCAAGAGTTTTCCTTTTTCTTTTCGTGCCATACGCTTGGCAGCGTGTAGGCGTTTCAATTGCTGTCCTAATCAACTACTCTGTTTCCTCCTAAGCCAGTCGAAAGATAAGCTCATCGTCTGCGTTCTATTCTACCATCAAACTTGCCAGTAAAAGTTTTAGAAGGGACTGCATTGATCCATGTAAGCGGTATCCCAAATAAGAAACCTTCCGTTGTTTCACAACACTTAACAGTTGTCGGCTCATGTCAAATGGTCGCAATACCTCCTCATTGGTAACTCATTTATCTACGATATCTTAAGTAGTCTTCTCAAAAGCCACATTTCTGGTGCTTTAATTCCAGTTATTGATTTTATTTTTAGTGACCATATGTCTGCGCTATACAATAATATTGACCATTAACAACATGTAGCACTTAATGTGTAACGTTTGAAAGTACCTCTGACCAAATGAGATATTTCTTAAATTTAGCAAAAGTTGTCTTACCTTTTTTTAGAAAAAAAGTGGTCCAAGATATTTAAATTTATTAACTGTTCGCTCTTTCAAACTCTTTTTTGATTTGAGTTTGTCTTTTTTAACATCTCAGTATTCCATTTTAAACAGCTCCATTTTTTCTTCCATGCAAGTACTCTAACTTCCTAAGATCATTATATTCTTGTTTTTTCAGAGTTATTCTTTGCTGTATAAGCTTATATACCTATATCAATCCTTCTTCAGATACTCTCATCACACTCAGCATCGAACCAGTCATTGCTTGCTGGTGATATTTCTGATCCTAGAATATTGATACCTGCTTCTTCATTGTTATTCTTACACGTTTCCCACTGTTCACTAATTGTTGGATCCTCAACTAAAATGTTTTAATATAGCTTTGAAAACTTTCTAGTGTCTGCGGATTTTTTAAAAGTTTATTATTATTGTGTACTATGTAATTAGCATTTAAAATCTTAGCTGGAATTTATGCCAACAAGAAACAGGTATATCTGGCTGAAGTATAGCGTGCCTCTATCGACGTTTGGGCTTAAGTTGCATTTTTACTATTAATAAACTATGTTAAAGTAAAGTTTAAAACGCAAAACTGTAGAATAGGGTTACGAAATTTTAATACGTTTTAACTTTGTATTAAATAAAGTAACAATGTGTTAGATCATGTTATCGGATAGGAAGTTTTAAAATAGAATTTTGTTCAGTTGTTTTTGAATCGAGGAAAATTATATTTGTAAATAGTTGCGGTTTGGATAAAATTACATTTATAAATAAAAACAGATGTTTGCGAGGAAGCATCTCGACGAGTAGGTTGTAGTGAGAAAGAACTGTATCTCTAATCGGCAGAGCATGATGCTCAATAGTCTTGTTTTTCACTCAAAATGTTGGAAGAAAATGTATTTCTGCTTTAAAATTTCATATTCTTTCATTACATTTATTTCACTCCATTTCTAACACGTGATCAACCGTATTACAGTACTATTCTACAAAGACCACCTACAAGATTTTAATGTGCTCTTCCTATGTACCATACACTTTAAGATTGGAGACCAGTATGGCAAAGTCTTGTCTATTATGGACCTCATGTAAATAAAATGTATGAGAGCGTTTCCTTTAGTTCCGGCCCAGTCTCTTATATTCTTAAGTCTATATTTCTTCTTGTTTCCTGTACCACGTTTTTGGATAATATATTAAAAAAAGTAAGAACGAAAAAAGGATATCGAATGGAAAAAAAAAAGTTAAAATATTCTGCTATGCAGGCGACGCAATAATATTCTCTTAAAAGTGATTATGATTTACAATGTTCATTTCTTCACAAATTTAATGTATCCGCCAGAAAATGTAACATGTTAATTTCCCAATAAACAAACCCAAATAGGCACATTGAAAAACAGACAGTCATATCTACATAAAAAGAAGAAGTGGAAAGAAGAAAGGTATATAATTAATAATATATTTTTTTGTATTGGTTTCTGATATAAATAAACCAACATTCAGATCTTTTTTGCTTTAGATAATTTTCATAGTAAAATTTTATCTAGTAGAATATTGTCCAGAGCATTTATTTCTAATTGTTGTATCTAAAATTCTTTAATGGAGTTACTTTATAAATTTGAAATTTTTGTTAGATGTAATTCTATATATTCGTTAAAAAATAAACTCTTACCAACAAACATATTTTTAATTTATAGAGCTGGGGCATTTCTGTTTGGGAAAATGTATATGTCGGTCGACAAAAAAGGTACATTAAAAAAATTCAATCTAGATAATGGTGGTGCTGGAGTTAACCCTAATTTATGAAAATGGTCTGAAGTTAAAAAGTAGCTCATGATAAACACGTATCGCTATCTTTATTACATTCCGCAATTGTGGAATTACACATTCTAGGTAAATATAATCGGTAGGCCAGGCATTGGATGAATTATTGGTAAACATAAAGAGTACGAAAAGTTGTAAATTATGTTTTGCTTAAGTTGTTTAAGTATCTCTTCTCTTAGCAATAAAAGTGAACTGTTTGGAAAAGACTATTGGAGAATGGTAGAAGGAAATCCGTCCAGAGGAAAAACAGTTTCCATCTCAATGAAAAAAGAAAGAAAGGCTATTGACAGCGGTCGACATTAATCAGGAGGTCTGACAATGAAAACCTTACACCATCTCATATTAATCGACCCGTAAAACATTCAGTCAAAAAATGTTTTTCCTACAAGAGGGTTCGATCTTTGGTACCAATCGAAGGCATGATGAACAGCCTTCGGAAACACAGGAAAAATACAAATCCATGTTGAAACAGCGTTTAAAAACAGAATTTTAAAAATTTTAGCTCCAAAAAGGAGCCATTCTTTAACAGGAGTCTCTCCCTATCACAATTCAAAGCAAATGATGGATTTTTTGCGAAAATAAGAAGATTAGTATCTTAGATTGGCTCGGTAAGACGCCAGATCTCACCCCAATTAAAAATTTATGGGCCATTTGCAAAGCTATACTGCGCAAAATCGACTGTACTACAAAAATAAAAATGATAGAAGTGATCTGGGATACAACTAGGTTTACTTTGTGGACAAAACAGTTAATAAGTATCGCACTAGGATATGTTTCTCAAACCTTTAATTATAGATGTCCCAAATGTTCAGCCATAACCGCAGCGCCTTCTTAACTTTGGACAATCAGCTTGTCATTACCATTAATTGACTTTAAGAGTTTACATACTATTTTATATAATGTGTCTGGCGTTCTATTTTATACATTTATAAAACCTAAAAATATTTCCTGTATAATTGCGTCTACATTAACAAATCATACCATTGCAGAGAGCTGGCTAAAATTTGTAATATCAGTTGTTCCATCTAAAATAATTGCAATGAAGCGTATTTGCTGAATTTCATCAAATATTTTGTTTGAAACTACTGTCAAAAGAGCAGAAATGAAATTATTCTAAATTGACTTAGAGGTGCCTTGAAACACACTAGACTATTCTAAATAAGTTTTTAAACTGCACCCTCTTGATGATTGATTGGGGGTTACACAAAGAACGGTACTAGGCTCGGGCTTCAGTCTGGTAGAGTTATCTTGGTCGGGGTTCTTGTTACAGCTCAAATATCACGGATCAATTAAAAAAGTACTTACAATACAGAGACAAGAAGTTAGAAGAGAAGGTAAGAGATAAGAGAAGAAAAGTTATTTGGGCACCACCCTATTTTTAGAGGAACAGGGAAACCTTAAGGCACATAGAAAAGGATGACGAGAAAGGTAAGGTACAGCTAGAGAACTCACTCGAGAATAAAGTAAACCGTGAGAGAAAAGGTATCGGAATTATGCGGTACACTCCTAATATTTCGACACATATACACAAAATATACGATCAAACAAATAATAATATAATTCGATAAAAAATGCCTGGAAGAGAAACACAAAAATATAAATTCAAATTATATACAAAAATATAAAAGAAATAAAAAGCAAATAGATCTTTAACAAAATTATATTTAGGTATATTTGTTAAAGTAAATGTACTATACCAAATTTTATTGGATAGTTAAATGACATGATTATTGCGCAACTTATTATTAATTAGAAACAAAAAATATCTCTTTGAAAAATAGTTATAAATAATTTAGTATCCTCAAGAATTAGAAAAAGGCAAGAAACATTATAATTTATTTGGCAAGCAAGTGAATTTTACGTCTTGAGGATACCTGAATAAGAAGTTACTAGATTTTTGATCGTGATACTTCAAATCTAAGAATAAAATTTATCAGAAATATAATCTACATATAAAATAAATTGTCCGTTATTTATACGTATATATTATCCTGTATTTTTACCAAATACTCAGTCAAAATAAACCTCCATAAATAAGAAGGTACACTGAACTGGAGTCATAAATCAACTTCTAAAGATTTCGTTATCCCAGTTTAGTCAATAAAAATTATAGGTACTCACAAAACAGGTGTATTCCAAATAATGGTATTACGCCCTCAATAAGGCACTTGACTTCGGTCCGTGCAACAGGTAGTTGGGATGACAGCCACAAAGAATTGCGGTCTTCTTAACGTAATCCCTTAGATTGTCTTAGGCCGACGAAAAGAGACAGCTAGACCGAAGTGTAGTAGAATACGGTGAGAGAAGAGTAGTAGAAGAACGGTGTAGAATCAGAACAATGTAGAACCTGAACGTTGTAGAATCAGAATGGTGTAGAGTAGAATATGAACGGTAAAATCTGAACGATGTAGCGTAGAATATGAACGGTAAAATCTGAATGGTGTAAGATCCGAACGGCAAACAGAAGTGACTTCAATTGGAAGATGTCTGTTTGACAAAAGAGAAAATAATTAATATAAGACACACTGTATAAAGATAAATAAGGGTGAATTGAAAATCCACTTACCGCCGATTGTCGAAGATAAGACCGCTTGCCACAGGAACCAACTTGGAAATGAACATCGGATTGTGAACTTAGAGGGGCTAAGACAAGCGAAGGTTGAAAATTGGGAGGGGATATATAACAACTCTTCTGTTTTTCTGAGAAGGTAGCTCGGAGATTTCACAATAGGGACCTTTTTCCTTTGTTATTAGGAGAGATTTTTATTTACCAAAACAAGATAAAAAGCAGAAGAAAGGAACATTTGTCGCAGTTATTTCTTTGTAAAAAAAGGCGTAACGAATCGCTCGATAGTGTCGGTTATTTGAAGATGATATGCAGGCATGGGTGGCGTGAAAATAATTTACTAAAGGGAATAATTTAAAGAAACTATGAACATGCTTCAAAACAAGGATCGTACTTAGAGATTAGTGAAACAAGATCTATGTAATTGTCTGTATCCGAAGTGTATTCCATTCTATTTTTTTCCAAAAACTTTCTCTGTGATAACGGCCTGCAAGTGAGCTTTAAACATGACATGTCGTTTCACTACCTTATAAAAATTATTTAAATCACTGTGATTCCAAACACCATTTTCATTTACAAAAAGCAAACAAGGCCAACAATACAGTTTATTACTAAATTCACAACAGTTAGTCACTCGTAATAGTTTTCCGAATTAAAATGTCTAATGCAAGTTTTTATTTTGGTAGTTAGATTTTTCATTTCAGGCTTCGTACTACCTTTAATTAAGAAAACAATAATAACTCAACTTCTTTTAACAATTATTTTAATATTATTAATAATAATAATAATAGTAATTTTTATTATTTTATGATCAGATTGTTTTAATATTAAAAATAAAACAAATTAAAAGATAAGACCAACTGATTTAAATATTAAAACCATTGATCAAAGAAAGCTGTTAGTCAAGCAAATTTAAAAACAGATTTTGCCGAAGTAACTCCGACTATGCTTCACTTACTTCCATGGACCATGCACGCTGCTGTATGTCTATGATCGTCACCTAACCTAACCGAACCTGGTTTGATGCATAGACATAATTATAATACAAATAGACTGCAAATAGACCTGCAATACAGGCTCGTTTTCCTAGTGCGTCAAAGTAAACTGACCCAAAGCAATCTCGGTATCTCTTTCTAATGAGCCGGGTATATCGACTATAATAAATAACCTTTCCTTCATTTGTATTAGGAGTGGGATGGTCACGTGGGCAATAAATCCCGCCCATTTCCAAAAGATCTACTAATATTTTTTTATTTTTATATAGTTTTTTCTTTTAATCCTTTGTTTGCACTTATCTTTTCATACTTCCTTTTTATCAGTGACAGCAGCTGTTACTTGGTTTGTCCGAGAATGTCCGAGTGGTTTATCTTTTAAGAGAATGTTTTCTTCGATGGATAGAATCGACGGTTGCTAGGCAACGTGACGTCAGCAAAATAGTATTCTACTCATCGTTATTCCACCACTGTTTACTTCTATAGCAAAACAACTGAATCCCCGGTTTCAGGGTATATAATATATATATATATATATATATATAATATATATATATATATATATATATATATATATAATATATATATATATATATATATATATATATATTGGGGTTAAGTATTGGAATAAGAGAATAAAAGTTTTGATTCTAAAAGTATGTCGAGTGGGAGATAAAAAAATTGAACGTATTAAACGAGCACTGAAAGACGTGTGTGGCATCCTTCATCATTTTTAGTTGCGAATTTAGATTTCTCGTCCCAAAAAACTCAAGCTTACCAAATTTCGTGTTGGTATCCCACTTCTGTCATGAAGTATTCAAAAATAAAAGTTTAACTTTGACACCCGTTGTTTTGGTTATTATCAACTTTCGTACTAAAGTAAGTTAGTTACAATCGGCCTATTTTAATCTCAGGAATCCAAGATTAAGTTATGACCATTCGTTACCAAACACCATGTATATTATATTACTATATATTATAATAACCGAAATGTCAATAATAATCATATTAAAATTAACATAATTAATAATAGGTACATATTTATATAATACAAGTAACTTTGTCGTAACTTCCTATGACATTTTTCGTACGCCAATGGAAGAGCTACAATAGCGATGAACCGTCACTGTTACTTCCAAGAATTTACTGCCTAGATTTCTGGATTCTGGCTATAGTAACTTACGAACAAGTTAATTATTCCATTTTTGGTATATCGTAATTATAATCGAAGTTATATTTTACAAAGGTAGCATCCGTGCATGAAGTTCTCGATCTAAATCTCTTAGTATTTATACATAAAAGACAGTATAGGCGATACCCTAATATCCTAAATATATTATTATAAAAGTAGTGATATTATGGAATCAAGTAGTCACTTCAGATGCACGTTTATTATCTAAAGATTAATTTTTCCACTTGTCAGAAGCAATAATTTTTAAAATCAGAAAATAAATTTTATGGAATTACCAACTTCTTTCAGTTGGACCTCAATTTAAATTAGATTTTGCGAAAAAAGTTTTAAAAACTTTATCAATGGGCTTTAACGAAAATGTTGAATGTATTTAGAAAATTGTCGATTCAGTCCACTTTTCAAATATTCTCTACTTTGGAATCGCCCCATTCCTTAAGTCGACAAACGCAATCCCGAAAACCCTTTTTAAAAAAAGTTTAATGTACTTTAAGGCAGTTGGATCTGTGAGTGAAAATGTAGAGGTTGTATTTTAGATTAGGTTAATGAAACAAATTTTATACAGGGTGTCTACTTCTCAAAAAACAAACTATAACCATTTTAACTTGATTTGATGTTATTTACGTTCATATGTCTCTTTAAATGTGGCTGTTTAATTCTTATGTTCAGTTGTAACACTTTGAGTGACCATTAAGTCTTAAAATTTTAACACTAATTACAGTCTGTACATTTATTTTCATCATCCTTCAATCTCCGCTTATCCACTGCTGGACATAGATCTCCCTCATCAGACAACGTTTAAGAACGTCAGTCCAACGTGTTGGTGGACGACCTCTGCTTCGGTAGGCATCATCTCTTGGTCTCCATTCCAGTATCCGCTTTTTCCATCTATTATCTGTCATTCGAGCCACGTGACCTGCCCAGTTCCATTTCAGTGTTGCTACTCTCTCTACTGCATCAGCCACTCCTGTTCTTTGTCGTAGCTGGCGATTTGGGATCATTTCTCGTAGTGAAACGCCCAACACAGCACGCTCCATCGCCCTTTGACACACACGGATCTTTTGAACTATTCTCCTTGTCATGGTCAACGTTTCCGCACCGTAAGTCAACACTGGCAAAACACACTGACTAAAGGTTTTTCTTTTAAGGTATATTGGTATATCAGACGATTTGAGAATATGGTTCAGCTTGCCTAAGACTGCCCAAGTCAGTCTTATACGACGGGGAAGCTCAAAGCTTTGGGTATTTTTTCCTATGCGGATCTCATGACCTAGATATTTATAGGCCATTACCTGGTCTATGGATCTTGTTCCTACGCATATGTCTTCGCTGACTACAAGATTTGTCATCATCTGGGTTTTAGATATATTTATTTTCAATCCCCCTTCTAGCGGGGAAAGGTAGAGCTGATTTAAAAGTCCTTTGGCCTCATCTATCCTATCAGCTATTAGTACAATATCATCTGCAAACCCTTTTGCATTTCATTATATTCCTGTCACCTCAGCCAGTTGGTCTGTGTCGTTTTAACTGACAAGTACCACGTGTTAAAAATCGAGCATGGAGACATGTAGTCCCTAAAGTAATTAAAATTTATTCATTTTCATCGACCTAGAGTCACAACATAATCAAAATGTAACATTTGGAATGATGTAAACCCATATATGGAGGTCTCACAGATAAATTTATTGTTAGCTACAATTACACAAGACACTGAGGATGATCTGTTCAGATCGAAAACGTTGTTGTTGTTGTTTGTTTGTGTTTAAATGACTGCGGACACTAAATCCATTCGCCAATCTTACAATTTGGGGTGTAGTGTGTGTGTGTGTGTGTGTGTGTGTGTGTGTGTGTGTGTGTGTGTGTGTGTGTGTGTGTGTGTGTGTGTAGAGTAATTGTCTTGATACTTAGCAAAGTCGACGTCATTGTCTTTGCTAAGAGACGCTAATTGTATCCGAACGTCTGCGGTCCCTCCGTTGTGTACCGATCACACAAGGATAGAAATTATTTTCATTTATTAATTTTTTTTAATAAACGAAAATTTCCACCCAGGTGGGATTCGAACTCACGACCTTTAGGTTTAAAGGCAGGCGCTCTTACCACTGAGCCACAGAGGGGGTTTTCGAAAACGTTATGCTAGTACTTAAATTTTGACGACACTTTTTATAGTTTTAACTATTTGTTTTTTATACCACAATACAAGTGTGAAGTGTTTTAACTTCTGTGTTTTTTTTTAATATTGTATAGACTGTCATATTATATGTACCAAATAAGATTTAAAGATAAAATGCATAAGATAATTGATGGTGAGTTAACAAAAAATGAGTTGTGAGTTGACAGGTCTTGAGAAAGAGCATTTGTGGACTGTAAAACGTTTAAAACTCCACGAAATAAATGCCTAAAACATAAATCTTGCAACACTGCAAGCTTATGCTAGTTCTATCCATTACTTCGGAGAGATCACCACTCTTTCCTGTGCTTTGTACTAGTAAAATATGTGTATGTTTTTAGATATCCTTTAACCTTTTGCATTGGGGCTTATAAGATTAGAGTTCTGTGTCATTCACAGATGAAGCTAGGTTTTATATTTAGAAATGACCTGGTCGACAGACTTTGGGATGTACAGGTTGTTCCTTCATATAGTAGTCTACAAGTTATGATGTGGACTGGAATAATTTTTCATCGTCAAACTATCCTCATTTTTGTGTAATGCATTTTAAATACGTATTAATAGATTGATCCTATCTTGTAACGTGTTGTCCTTCATTTGCAACTGCCGCAGAATTTGCGTTACATGCAGGATAATGCAAGGCAATATATTTGCAGCGACAGTAAGAGATTAGTTTTATAATACAGATATTCCACTTCTCTCTCCCGTTTCCACCACAATCGCCAGATCTTAATCCCATGGAACATGTATGGGATTCATACTAGACAAGGTGTTCAAGATCTTCTTACGTAGGAAGAGATCCTATTGCCTCAAAGCAAAAGTGATTAATAAATTTTAAACATGCCAAGGCCGTGTAATTAATGCTGCTGAAATTAACACGGATTATTAAACACATTTTTTGTTAGGAATTTATGTTTTATATTGACCTTATGTTAAAAATTTTCTTTTATGTAATTAGTGTACTTGCGTAGATAAATATGAATGCATTGCTGACTAATCAGGTTTTACAATAGTAGGCCGCTTTTTAAAATTAAATCAAAATTGATGTTTATATGAGAAAAAGACTTTGTTCCATGGATATTTTTGATGTGTTTATTTTATCACAGATATAAAATATGCTCGCTGAGGCACTCATCATTATCCCGCCTCAAGAGTCCACTGCTGAACATAGGCCTCTTCCTCATGTTTCCAACCCCGTCTATCTTGCGCCGCTCTTATCCAGTTTTTATTGAGTCTTCTTAAATCGCCAGTCCATCTTGTAAGTGGTCGACCGACGCTTCTCTTGTCTTCCCTTGGCCTCCATTCTAATAATCTCTTTGTCCATCGCCCATCTGTCATTCTGGCTATGTGTCCTGCCCATCTCCATTTTAGTCTGGCTTCTCGATGATGTCAGTCACTCCGGTTCTTCTCCTGATGTCTTCGTTTGTTATTCTGTCTCGGAGAGTTATTCCTAACATGGACCGCTCCATTCTTCTCTGCGTGACTCTCAGTTTGGTAGCTGCTGCTTTTGTTAAGGTAAGTGTTTCTGCTCCGTACGTCAAGACTGGGAGAATGCACTGATCAAATACCTTTCTCTTTAGGCACGTGGGCAGCTCACTTTTAAAAGTTTCTCTCAGTTTTCCAAATGCTGCCCACCCAAGGCCGACTCTTCTCTTCAGTTCATGAGTCTGGTTATCTCTGCCAATTATAATTTCATGTCCCAGGTATTTATATCTATCTACGAGTTCTATTTCTTTCCCACCAATACTGATGTTCTGGTTGGGCACCAAATTGGTCATGATTTTTGTTTTCGAGATATTTATATTTAAACCTACATTTTCTGTAGCCACAACGAGTTCCTGTACCATCTCTCTTTCCATACCTAGATCTTCAGCTATTATAAGTATATCATCGGCGAAACGTAAGTTGTTTAGATATTCTCCATCTATTGTTATTCCCTTTGTCATCCAATCCAAATTCGTAAAAGCATGTTCTAGCACCGTATTAAAAAGTTTAGGTGACATTGGGTCTCCTTGTCTAATCCCCTGTTCTATTTTTATACGATTACTGTTAGTATGTAATGTGACAGTGGTTGTTGCCTGCAGCTATAAAAATATACCCGCTGAGGCACTAATCATTAAATACTTTATTAAATATTTTGTTTACTTTTGCAGATGCTGACGGTGTATATTTCTAGTTTATTTTGTAAAATCATATACTTGTCAAAAATCTTTAAAAAATGTAACCAAAGCTTAAACTACAGTAACAAATTAACACACTGTAATGTTTGTACAATAATATAAACAGTATACCAAAAAGTTATTTAATGCTGTTTATGTGACTCAGTTAAACTTTTACATCGGAAGTTTTTGGTTTTATTTTGGACTTGTAAACTTAATAAAATCTATTATCAAAATATCATCAATGAAATGTATAAAAAACTTCAAAACAGAAATTCAAAAAGGACAGTCACAAACTTTTACAATATTTTAATGTTTTATTTCTGATTGCATAGCAATCATTTGTCACCTATTTATGTAATCAAGTCTTGTAGAGCCATTTCCTGATTACTTGTTTTTGTTCCAGTTTACCTAGTTGTCGTTTTGTTCATCACCCACACAAATGCCCAACAACAGTATTTTCGAGTGCTTCCCAAAGACGTCAAAGTGCAGGAAGGCGGCGAAGCGATGTTGGAATGCGAGGTTGCCAATTTAGCGGGTCAAGTGCAATGGACCAAAGACGGATTTGCCTTAGGTAAGCCCCTAACGAGACCTTATTATCAACCCCGTTAGGTAAATTATTAGTGTAGAGTGGGGTTGTTACATTCTCCGAACCGTTTAGCTCGCGTATTAGAGAGAACAAGCGAACAGTGTTTAGATGATGTTAGTTTGGGGATTAACCAATCACAAAAAGCTAAACTTTGGCGGAAGGAAGTTTTAGTGGAGGTTCTAAATCGTGGCTTTTCTCGAATTAGGTTATAAAATGATATAAATCTCTTAGTTGGGAGTTTTTGAGTGCTACTCTTTCATTTATTCAACATACAGTAAATAAATTATTCTACTACAAGATTAAAATAAAAATCGTAACAACATGAGACATAAACAAAATTTATAAACTGTCATTCATAAGTTGCTCTTAGCTTCTTCGAAGTTAGAACCAAAGAATAGAACTATCTTAATATTACAATATAATATTGCTCAAGTTTATTGTAATTTAGATTTTTGTACTGTGCCTTCAAATTCTTTCCTATAATTTTTAAAGTTGATTTTATCTAATCAAATTAACTATCGAAAGAAGCGATTTCTCCTCGGTGGTCACTATATTTATTTACCTGGTTAAATTTTTCCATAGAGAGTTACATCGTGGTTATTTCTGGATTAGCAATGAGTTGAAATTTAATAATTTAAAATGAAACAACAATATTTACAAAAGATTCATTTAATTTTTTTGTTTTTATAAATTATTTGGGAATGGTTTTGAACATTAACAAATATTTAGAAAATAAATACTTAAATAAATATTTAAAAACGTGAAAAAGCAATGTAAAAAGACACAGCTGCATTGGCAGGTCGCGCAGAAGACTCCCAACGTCAACTAAACCAGAGATGGAGACGATTTCGGTCTGAAAATTAAAGTGACTAAAATCAAAACCAAAACCAAGATCATCGTCATACGTCGAAATCTCAACGTACAGACAAATATTCATATTCATATTCACCACCAATAGAACAAAAGGCAAAATTTAAGTTCTTGAGCTTCTGGATAACGGACATGCTAGACCCAGACCTAGAAATAAGAACAAGGATCGACACGGCAAGAAGAACTTTCATCAATATGAAGACCTGTCAAAGTGATCGCACCTTTAAAATATACACCAAGCTCAAATTTATTAAATGCTGCTTATATTATTATATGAAGGCTTTAACCATAAAGGCAGTAAAATGAACCGCCTTGGGCTTTTCGAAATGTGGATACCGATAGCGATGTTTACTCAGAATTTCTCGGGTGGATAATGTCAAAAATGAAGTTGGAGGAGAATCGGAATTGAGGGTAATGAGAAACACCGTATACCTAGGATATATATCTCGCAAGCAGTGATGTGAGACCTTAAAGCTAATCATATCCCAAAACAAATATCTGCAGAGGACCTGGTCAAAGACAATGTTCCTTGCTGAAGAAAATTAGTAATTAGATAATACTCAATTCATATACAATCCTTAGAATAGCAGAAAACTTCCACGAGGAAACTAAGTTCCTGTAGCTGGCTGTATACCATATATCACAAAAAAATTTGTTAAAATCCTTTATAAAAGGTATATAAAATTGCCTCAAACGGGCTATCACAAACACATTGCAAAACGTTTTCGGTTTAAACAATCCATCATCAGTGCAAACGGTTGTACATGCTAGTAGCCACCAAAATATATGGGTAAAAACCCCTTAAAAGTTATAAATTTGAAAATATTTTACATTATTAGTGTTTCTAATTTATGATGGTTAAGTTACCGTTGGATAGGTAACATGGCGGCGTATGACTCTACATGAGTAAAATGGTCCTGAGACGAAGTGCCTACGAGGACCTGTTGATAACAACTCTGATAACTACGAGTTGTTATCAACAGGTCCTCGTAGGCACTTCGTCTCAGGACCATTTTACTCATGTAGAGTCATACGCCGCCATGTTACCTATCCAACGGTAACTTAACCATCATAAATTAGAAACACTAATAATGTAAAATAATTTCAAATTTATAACTTTTAAGGGGTTTTTACCCATATATTTTGGTGGCTACTAGCATGTACAACCGTTTGCACTGATGATGGATTGTTTAATCCGAAAACGTTTTGCAATGTGTTTGTGATAGCCCGTTTGAGGCAATTTTATATACCTTTTATAAAGGATTTTAACAAATTTTTTTAGCAGAAAACTTGTTACAGTTCGCCATTGCCAACCTCCACTGATGGAAAGAGCTCATGAATAAGAACAAGATAAAGGAGTACGGTTAAAGTTACTTTTAATGAAATAATTTGCATGCTAATGTTCTCACTATTCTCACTGTCAATGCAGAAAGTTCTGCGTATTATTCCTGAAGTAACCGGTCATACTACAGCCAGTTGACTTATTGCAAATCAATCAAGCTGATACAGGTCTCATAAATGGGTGTGACATGTTTATGGAGTCACTTTTTACGTACGATCTAATACTTTGCAGTCCAGCAAAACATGGTTGTCTGTTTCGGGGTCTACGGAAAAGAGTCTACAGATAAGTCTTTTTCTTTTTCCTACTTGGTCCTTTGATTCTAACATCTTACAACCTTAATTATCAATCATGTTTCGTCATTTTTCCCCTTTCTTCGTCTTCATCAACTCTGAAGCAATAGTTTAATGGGGCTTCGACTTCTTTTGTAATGTGGTACATATATCTTGTTGGTGTGCTTCTCCCTTGTACAGTATCCTGCAGTATCATCTTCTCCGGACCATCTCAACGCACCACATAACCAAAGTAATCAGTGATTTTTTTGGTAACAACGTTTCGGAGCCTTTTGGTAACGTGCAGCTGTCTAACGATCTACTCATTGGTTCTTCGTGTGGTCCAAGGTATTCGCAACATTTTTCGCCAATAAAACATTTCGAACACGTCTTTACTGCGTTAATTAAGTTTCATAGTGTATGTATGGTGATGTTGTGGATTTTTTATATTTTTGCCAGCTTTGTCATTGCTGCCTTGGAAAATGCTGATTTTTATTTATTTTTAGGGTGCATTCTGCAGAGTTTGTTATAAGGGTAACTAGATATACAATGTAATTCACCACTTCGATGTCATTGATTCTGACAATTTTTTGCAGGTTGTAATTTCTTCTTTCTATTGTCGTTATTTTTGTTTCTAATTTATTGCCCGTTCTACTTGCTCTAGCAGCTCCGCCAAATTTTACAATGATTTGGCAAAAAACGTTGTATCATTTGCGTACCTTAAGTTGTTGATTCTTCCGCCGATAATGAATATGTTCCATTTCCATTCTGACATATCTTTGCGTATATTGGCTTCTCCATAGATATTAAACAGGATTGGGCTTATCACGCAACCTTGCTTCACGCCCTTAACAATTCTAAACGATTTTGGGAGTGTTCTACGTACATGTTCGCTAGTAATGCAACTGGGTATTTTGGACCACCAATTTTCTCCAGATGTTTCCACGTTTTGTACCATCCAACACGGTCAAATACTTTACTGTAATTAATAAAACACACGTGAATTTCCTTGATTTTTTGATAATCTATCAAAATAGTTCAAAATTTGTTCTCTGTTGAAAGGTACAGAAAAGGTTCTGGAATACATAGTATGGCTTAAAGATAATCTGCAGTATGACTTTGCCAGCGTATAATACAAGGGCAATGATGCGATAATTGTTGCGTACTTATTTGGATCCTTTTTGTGGATTGGTACATAAATTGGTCCAGTTATCCGGTAACTTTCATATTTGCCATATGCTTTAACATTCCTGCAAATCCTACAGATTATGTCTACCCCCACTTCGGTTGTTGCCAGCATTATTTCTTCTGTTACCTCATCACAACACCTCGCAAGTCATCGTCCTCCACAGTCCTGCCTATTTTTGCATTAAAATCTCAGAGTATAATTATCATTTCACGAGCTGGTAGCTTTTGTATGGTCCTTTTTTAATCTCGATGGAATTTGTTGATTATTGCATCTTCTGCTGTTCTGCTGTTTATTCTTTGACAGCTCGTTTGTTTGCTTTATTTACGATTATTGCCATGGCCAATGTCCTTTCTAATATGTCTCTTATGTACCTGTAATGGCAAATTGTGTGATTTGCTGTTTTATTGTTGCCAGCTTTTCCGTATCTAATAATCCCCTTATCTTTTATCTTTATCTAGTGCCATAATTTCAACCTTGGTTTGAGTTTTACTCTTCCAGTAGTCAAGTTTTTAACATAAATGGATACAAACTTAGTCATTTGAGATTTGCAGATGACATCGTCCTTATAGCCAATCATATGGATGATGTAATAATAATGCAAAAATTATATAACAAGACGTAAATAATGGCTAATCTGGTCCTTAATCGAAATATTGCCTTTGATAAAACTGATATTGTGCAGACTGTATTGTATAAGTACTTAAGTACTTTAAGGACAAGAAATTTGGTTGGTCAGAGATAACCAGACATGTAAGCTCCCACGTCGCATAGCATAAGCTGGGGCAGCGTTTGGTAAATTAAACTATGTATGTAAATCTGACCTACCTATATGCCTTAAAAGGGAAATCTTTGACCAATGTGTGTTGCCTGTACTGACTTATGGAGTGGAAACATTAAAACTCACAAAACAGGACTATGGAGCGCCATATATTAGGTGTCTTATTGAAAGACCGAATCTCAAAGAAGAAATAGGCCGTAGAATAAAAATAAGACACCATCCAAAAGCGTGTTAGCACGACTTGAAGGGTGTTAGCATTAGCTGGATGCCAGTCGTACAAGAAAGAGACAGATGGAAAGAGCTGAGACATATGTCCAGCAGTGTACACATACGTGTTGTTGATGATGATCAGTCAAGTTTTAATGGATTGCCTGGTTGCCTACAACCATGCCTGGTTGCATACAACCACATGGTTGGTAGCTCATTTCTTCCTGTGAGGCCTGGATTCTAGACAGCACCCAACGGCAATTGGATGGCTCTGCTTGCCATTCAATTTATCTTGTATTACTATGCTTGTTTTAAGTTAGGTTGAGTGAATCGTCTTAAAGTGTAAACTTAAGATGATTCTTGGGACTTTATGCCAGTAGTGGATCGTAGTAAGTTTCCTCTTACTTCTGCATGGTAGAGTTACATTTCCTTAATTCTGAGTTTTAGACTTATACCTCTGATACTCGGTCGTCAGCGCCTCGTCTGTTATCTTACAGGGAGTGCCAGGTATAAGTTACCGCTCGTGAAAATGAGGATGACTTTTGAGTAGAATAAGCTGTATGCGGGGCACTCTACTCCACAAGTCTTTAGGAGACAGCATTGATGTTTAAACATGTCTCTTAACTGATACACGTCTAGTAAGGAAGCCTGTTATGGATTTTCAACTGATTCCTGCCTGTTTTCCGCAGCACTTTCTCCATATTAGCGTATGTCCATCCAATATAATTATTCGCAAGCCCATCACATTTAAAATTAAATATATAATGTCATATGTACACATATATTTAAACTGTTTAATAAATAAACTGTATGGAAATCGTTGTAAATATATTCGAAAAAATTAAAATAAACAAAAATTTGCAAGTTTCCTGTTGCTAAAAGAATTTTTTATTTATTTTCACGCCGGTGATAGATGATACAGAACTGCAAATTTATATAGAGAACCCGGATAAAAAAATTTAATCTGCATTAATACCGGCTTATTTAAATAAATCCAACTATGCTAGAAACACAAAATTTATACAGAAAATATAATGATTATCGTTTACAACATGATGCATCTATCTATTCATGGATGAGGCGGCCAATATTGACTCCTGATGTATCTCACTGCGTGATTTCTTGTGTTGTAATACGTATTCTCTGATAATTTGATTGCTGTTGACTTATTATTGTAAACATGGTAGATAGGTCATGTGGACTGATTGGATGAGCTGCAAATTTTGCAAACACTCGTACGCTGGCTATATTATGGATTTACACTAAGAAATTACGAATGGATTTTGTAAGCTTGAATTCTCTGAATGTTATATCAAAATTAAGTTTTATCATATAAGCTATTTTCTACACTCTCCATTATATATTTAATTGTAATAAAAAACGATTGATTTTTGGAATCATCGCTATGTTTCTCAATATATTATCTTATCTCTTGTTTTATATTCGAATACTGTACCTCCTTACCGACCTTAGTAAATATTTACCTCCAAACTACGTAAATATTTTTTAACGTGCAACGCGCAGATGAGCGACAAAGTACGTCCTACTTGATTAAGTAACTAGGTAAAAAGTGTAAACACTAAGTTCCTAGAAATGATAATTGAATTTTAACAACATTGTTGCAAGGTTATCATCATCATCACGTAGCGCTACAACCCTGGGTGGGTCTTGGCTGACTGTACAACTTTTTTCCAATTTGTTCGGTCTTCCATCAACCTAGGGTCAAATGGAAAGTTCATTTTCCGGAGATCTGCTTGGATGTTATCTCCCCATCGCATTCTGGGACGTCCGAGTGGTCTTTTGCCTGTGGGAATCTCCTCCCATACCAGTTTTACAAGTCTTTCGTTATGCAGTCTGTGCACGTGGCCTGCCCATCTTAGTCGCTGTGATTTAATTTCTTGTACAATATCGGCGTCGTTGTAGAGTGCCTTTAATTCGATATTGGTTCTGATCTTATACTGGTTTGTGGTGATGTCATGGTGAGGTCCGAAAATTTTTCTAAGTATTTTTCGTTCAAAGCGTCTGAGCTTTTCTTCGTTTGCTTTGGTCATGGTCCACGTTTCGCATCCGTATGTTATTATAGGTCTGACGATGGATTTATAGATTTTAATCTTTGAACTTCTTGTGAGATTTTTTGATTTTATGAGCTTATCCAGTGCAAATAGACAGCGGTTTGCAGATTGGATTCTGTCTTTTATTTCTTAAGTGACATCGTTGTCAGCTATGATTATTATCTAGGGGCCGTAATCACAGCTGTTGCAAGGTTATGATTGTAGTTCTATACTAATAATTCACGTATGGTCAAATAGTCAGATTATAATAAGGGACTTGTTAAAGTATCTTATAAAACGTTACAACACTGACCAGTAGAAAAGAACAGTGGATAATCGAAGCTGTAAGTTATAAAGAGATATATAACTCAGTCTGGACGTTCACTGCACACAAAGAAGCGTTGTTAAATGAATTCCAAACATTTATATGTTTTAAAAAAGTATATGACCAAATTTGTTTTTATATATATTTACGGTAGCGGGTAGGAACTCCCCTGGATAGTCCTATCAGGGAAAATGAATTAATCCCTGCCCTCCGCAGATTCCAGGTGTTTCCTGACCCGGGAAACTAATACCTGCTTAGGATCCCTTATCCAGGGTCATGGATGAAGTCCACAATGGCAGCCACGGCGAAGAAGAATTCCTTCGGTACGGTGTGGATGGCGGAAGTGGCAATCCCTTGATTTTAGGTATTATATAGAATCGCTATATGTGATGAAGGGCAGCAGCGATCATCAGTATCAGCTCAAGTCGTAGAGGAAATAATCCTGGATCGGCTTAAAACTGGGCTATCCCAAGCTTGACTGGAGAAGTTTATTTGGTTGTGATTGATGGGGAAGGCAACGGGAAACCACCCCATTATTATTCCCGTATTTAATCATTATAGCACTATCATATAATAATAAAAGGTATACTGATCATGGTCATCGAACACCAAGATTCGGCAGGAGAAGACAAGCACACAGGGCTTCCCAGGCCGTTATCCAGCGAAGTCCCTGTGATAAAGGAAAAGAAATCAGAAAAAAATCATGTATCAGAATAGGCACATGGAATGTGAGTCTCTACGAGCCTGGTAAGATACATAACACCATACGTGAAATGATAAGACTCAATATACCAGTTCTTGGGATAAGCGAAATGCGGTGGCCAGGGACTAGGAAATGTAACATAGACGACCACGATGTATTCTATTCCGGAGAAGAAGGCAGTAACCACCGGAATGGCGCGCATTCATTGTACATAAAAAATCTCTTCCTGTATTAAATCTGTAAGTTACATTTCGGACAGAGTCATCGTGATGCAATAACACTCAAAACAGTAGACATAAATCTGGTCCAAGTTTATGTACCCACAGCCAGCAGTAGTGAAAATGACATCTTCTTCTTCTGGTTCCTATCCGTTTCGGATGTTGGAAATCATATTGGCAATCATAACCTTGCTCGCTGCGGCTCGAAACAGCTCCGTTGAGGTTTTCTTAAACCATGTTCTTAAATTCTGCAGAATTCTCTAGTTCTCCTTCTACCGGGTCCTCGCTTACGAGAAGATGACATAGAGAATTTTTATTATGCTATAAAGAAGGTAATGTGTCTGCTGAAAAACAAAGATATTACTATAATAATGGGGGACTTCAATGCCAAAGTAGGAAAAAGTAAAAAAGGAAACATTGTAGGGAATTTTGGACTTAAACAACGTAAGGACAGAGGAGACCGTATTGTAGAATTCTGCGTAGATTCTTTATACATACATTCTTTAAACTACCCAAGCGTCGTGTATATACTTGGAAGTCACCAGCAGATTCTAAACAGAAGATCATAAGAAATCAGATCGATTATATAACAATTAACGAGAGGTACCGAAATTCAATCAAAATAACTAAAACACTACCTGGAGCCAATGTCCTCTCAGATCATAACTTATTAATCAGTATACAGTATACACAAATGGTTTTATACCCGTCTACCCGAGACATATTATAAGAATGGCTCATTTAAAAACTGAAGAATAGCAGATCTTGTGGATCTAGTATATTGGTATTCCAGTGTGTGTCACAAAATTTGTTTCATCTTTATCTTCTTAGCCTTCTCTTGTTCATTTTTGGACATAGGCCTCTCCCAACTTCTTCCATAGATATCTATCCTGAGCAACATATTTTTGATTTGTCGCCGCTATTCTTTTGATGTCATCCATCCATCCCATCTGTGGTCTTCCTCTTGGTCGTCTAACTTTCTAAGGTCTTTTTGTCTAGCAGTGTGAGCCATTTAAGTTTGACAAAACTGGTTATTGATGCAATTATTTCACCTTTTACACATCTTCACGCAAATTTGATTTTGATAAATTTAATTATTTTATTTAATTTGAGCAACTGTAGTATATTATACCCTATCGTTAGTACATATAATTACAGAAAATTGAGTACTGAGAAGAATTACAGGAAATACGCTGAAAGATCTAAGAAAATGTAACATACAGGGTATAAATGAATGGACACAAAATACAAACAACGAATGGAATAACCACATAAGCAGAATGGGGAGACCTGTGTCGGCAAAATAGCAAAAGATAAGTTACCAATCGGCAGAAGAAGTATCGGACGACCGCGCAAAATATGGAGTGACAACCTTCCATAAAGGTATTAATCCACCTATGAACAAGCAGAATTGCTTATAAAGAGAAGAAGAATAAAGAGAAGAAAAAGAAGAAGATGAAGTTAGTACATATGACTTTCTTCTTCTTCAGCCGTAAGTAATCCAACTTTGGACATAAGCCTAGCCCAAATCAATCCAGAATTTTGCGCCACTTGCTTCCAGTTGTGTCTTCCGATCTTCTTAATATCATCCGCCCATCTCATTTGTGGTCTTCCTCTGCTTCTCTTTTCTAACCATGCCATGGTCTCCATTGTTATATTTATCATAGTACATATGATTCGATTTTAAAATTATTCAGTTGCATTATGGCCGATCTCACATATTTCTTCAGATTTTTTTGCGCGCGGAAGTGAATAGTAGTACACATAATTTGGAAAATTCTTTAATACAAGAAACGCTATTACTCACTCTCACAAATAAAAAATTGTACACCACTGGAAGACGAAGAATTACCGTTTCCTGGAATTTAGTATATCTTCTTCTTCTTCCTATGCCGTCCCCATTAACGGAGATTGGCGACCACATTTTTAAGTTTCTCTTTCTTTTGCAACGTAAACTAATTCGTCTACAGTCATGTTTGTCCAGTCTCGAGCCATGACTTCCTCTTTTTACCTATTCCCTTTTTGCCATCAACTCTACCCTGCATGATGACCTGGAGAAGACTATATTTATCATTCCTCAGTATGTGTCCAAGGTATGCAGTCTTGCGTACTTTTATTGTTCTCAACAATTTTTTGTCCGACCCATTCCTGCTCAGGACTTCCTTATTGGTGACCCTGGCAGTCCATGGAATTCTCAACATTCTTAGGTATAACCAAAGTTCAAAGGCTTCAAGCTTTTTTATTTGCGCTTTTAACCGTCCATTTTTCTACCCCGTACAATAGTTGGAACCAGACGTAACATTCAACAAACCTCAGTCTTATCGCAGTATTCAGATTTTTGTCACAGAACCATTGCTTGAAGTTTAAGAACGCTGCCTTTGCCATTTCTATTCGTACCCTGATCTCTTGGTCTGGATCTAATTCTGTGTTGATGTAAGCTTGTATTTTGTCACTCTCTCTATTTGCTGTCCACCAAGGGTTCATCATCATCATCATCATTCAGCCCATACTCGTCCACTGCTGAACATAGGCCTCCCGTAGTTCACCCCACAAATTTCTGTCCTGAGCCGCCTGCATCCAATTTTGATGTGTCCGTTTCAGGTCATCCGTCCATCTTGTTGGTGGTCGTCCTCTATTTCTAAAGGCATCTTGTCTGGGTCTCCACTCAAGAATGCGTTTTGTCCATCTGCCGTCCTTCGTTCTCGCGACGTGCCCTGCCCAGTTCCATTTTAAGGTTGATATTCTTTTGATTGCGTCGGTTACTCCCGATCTACGGCGCAATTCTGTGTTGGGTATTCGGTCTCTCAGGGTTCTCTCTCTCCACCAAGGGTTAGTTGTTCATTATTTATTGGACTCCTTGATACTATCATAAATTTGGTCTTATTTGTGTTGATGTCAAGTCCCATTTGAATACATTTACTATTTATTGCATATAGTAAAATTTGTAGTTCTTCTATACTCTCAGCCATAATTAACGTGTTATCTGCAATTCTCATGTTGTTTACGATTTCTCCACCAATTCTTATTCCCTCTTTTCTTTCCCATAAGGCTTTTCTAAATATGACCTGTGACTACACGTTGAAAAGCGTCGGAGACAAGACGCATCCTTGCCTGACCCCTCTCGCAATCGGTATATTATTTGTTTCTATATCGTTCACCTTTACTTTTATCAATTTAGTGTAAACAATTTCAAAACTACACTATACTCGAGTAATTTTTTACTTATTTATTTTATGATCTTGTGGAACTGATCGTAATAAGACTAAACACCTCTAACCGCGAAAGCTTTAATATGCACTTTGTGTTTTACTGGAAATGGTTAATATAAGACGACTCTATAGGCTTTGTTGCGTATTTTTTTTGCTTCTATGCTCTAATTTATTTTGCAATTGTTGAATTATTTCTTGTTTACTCTATATTCCTCACCTGTATTCGATTTAATTAATCATTACTTATTACGTTAACATTGTCAGTTAACTCATTAATCTAATTTTCTTTTTGATATTGTTAATATTACGCAAATATGTATATATTTAATTCAACACTCTGCAGACTCCCGCACCGATTCTGTTTCACTTTCCACGCGCCTTTCTAAATTTAATTTGGAGAATAATTATTTTACCTCGCTCGAGTTGGTGTTACTTTTGGCGTGCCGTGGGTGTTAGTCTCCCGATTGGCAATCACTCATTTTTTAGAGGCCGCTCTTAAATATCGAAATACTTGCTGACAGGTGATTTACATTTCGTGGGTAAGTTACTTCTCGCAAATTGATTTGGGTATTACAGGAGATGATAATCAAATAAGAAGAATAAGGGCAATTTTTAAATTTCGGGTTTTACATCAAGTTAATGCTTGGTGAATATGTTAAAATACAAATAAAGCAGGCAAATTGGATTAAAATATCAATTCTTTTTTCGGAAATTTTTATTTTCTGAGATTATTTTAATTTTCTTAACAAAGGTGTTGCTGATATTTTTATGTCGTGATCTAAATTGTTTATAAACAGTCAATACTTTATTATTTTTTTATGTAATACTTCCAAAACGGTAGTGGTCGTCTTCATTTTATTATCAACATTTAATCAAAAAAATTAAAAACGATAGCAAGTCAATATCACAACATTTAAAAAAACCAACACACTGAGATATATTTTATCCAAAACCAAGAACCTTTTACCTAGAATTTACAAGAAAGATCAAGGATCATTATCTGTATGTTGCTTTTTTCATTTTTATCATTTTACAGAGATAATATTTGAGTCAGTATCTGTCAGTCACTGAGTATACTTGTCAGCTCAGTTTTCTGAAGCTCTAAGAATTTACATAGCAGGAAGAAGGTTATAGTAACCTTTTTGCTTGTGTTTTGACTATTTTTTAGTGTAGGCTAGACCAGTGGTTCCCAACCTTTTTCCCATGATCGCCCCCTTAGACAGGTTTCACCAGTTATGAATACTACAATCGCCCCTCCCCCCCCCCCACACACAATTAAATTGAAACAAATAATGAATCTATACAAAAGGTAAGTATTCATATTTATTTATTTTTACATTTCGTAAAATGATAAATGGTTATACATGTGTGAAAGAATTGTTAATGGCTTCCTTGGGCCTGGTGTCCCTCACATAATTTCTTTTATGTCTGGTTAATAACAACCTCAAATCCCTTCTTTCTATTATGTCGAGCATATTTCTTTGTCTAATTTTCAATATACATACAAACCTTTCTCCACTAGATATTTGGTGGGGAAATGCTAAGAATAATAATTTGATTGCATTCCACAAGATTGGATTCACTTCTTTTATCCGCGGCCAAAATCTTTCATACCCACACTCCCGAAACAAACTTTTAATTTCAACATCACGTTTCCAATCAATCAAGTTTTCTTGAAGAGAAGGACATACCGTTGAAAACTTCCATGCAGAAAGTATTGATAAACCAAGTCGGCACTTTCAGACTAGTCCAATCTTGGAATCGGGACTGCAGATCTTCTTTCAGTGTTTGAAGGTTGAGGCAGTATATTTGAAGATCCTCAGAATCACCACAAGAAGATTTCAAGTTGGGGAATTTGGTCAGATCTCTTCTCTGTACATTTTCTTCAAAACTAGATAGTTTGTCAATGAATGCTCCAACTACTCCCTTCGCTTTGGCCATATTTATGTTCTTCCCCTGTAATTGCAGGTTAATTTCATTTAATTTTTGAAAGATATCTGATAAGTAAGCGATGTCATATCGCTTCGCTTGTAGTTCTGTACTCAGTGTGAGATCAGTAGTATTAAGAAATTCAATAACAGTATCCATGAGACTAAAGAGCCGCCGTAAGCAATTGCCTTTAGAAAGCCACCGGACTTCCGTATGTAGTAGCAATGTATTCAATATCTCATCATTTTCAAGAGAATAGTGCAACCTTTCCACTCAAATTTTTGGCAGCCAAATGCTCTCTGTGAATGACGCAGTGAACACACAAAATTCCAGGTACTGCTTGTTTCAGATGTGCAATAAATCCCCGATGTCGTCCTGTCATTGCTGCTGCACCTTCAGTAACACAGACGATCATATTTGATAAGGGAATCTCTTTTTCCTCAAAAATCTCTTAACGACCTCAAATATGGAAGATTCTTTTGTATCAGTTATCAGACTTCTAGCAAACAGCATCCTCGGCCATTTCTCCATTGTCGTCAATTAATCGGACATATGACAGCAACAAAGCTGTACTGTCACTCACGGTAGTCTCGTCAAGTTGCACAGTAAACTCTCTGCTTTTCAATTTGTTGCAGAGAACATCAACATTCGCTCCCATTTCATCAATCCTTCTGTAGACAGTATTATTGCTGAGAGGAACTGCATCTGTTACTTGGCTGGCCTGACTGGGTCCCAACATAGTATCAACTATATCTTTGACAGCTGGGAGGATGAGTTCTTCTCCAATTGTGTGCGGCTTGGCTTTTTTGCTAATAAAAATGATACCTTGTAGAAAGCAAGTAAACCCTTGTCGTTTTCTTGGTAGCTTTTGCAATCAATAACCCAACAGTAAATCGCCTTTTATACTTTGCCTTGGGCTTCTGTAAAGAAAAGAAGTACACATTCACTTTAATTACTATAAGTAATGTAAACAAAGTTTAAAAAGGTTTTCTTATTATTTTCGTTATCACAGTCGTGATGTCACAACGAAATAATCCAACCTTTCCAACGGTGAAATACGGTGCTTATAATTAAAATCTTTCTGGAATCTCAGGATCGTAATTATTTTGTTTAGAAATACTAAATCAATTACTACTCACAAACAAACCGATCTCAGTGGTGCAGTGTGCTAAGGAAGGGGGATTCCGGATCTGGAGGTTAGTGGTTCGAATCCTACTATAGGCGTATCAGATTATTCAATTCGCCCCCATATCGCCCCCTTCGCTCTATCGCCCCCCTGAATAGCTCAAATCACTCCCCGGTTGGGAATCAATGGGCTAGACTTTCCCATTTTTCTAGAAGTCTCTTTCGCCTTTCCCTTTTGGTCATTATCCACTGTGTGGATATTTGATATACCGCAGAAGGGCTTTTATCATGTAGTTCCCCATATCACCCCACTGATCTTAATAGTATATTCTACTGGGAAGGTTATAACCTTAGCTCATCGATAATTATATTATCGTTGAAACAATTCAAGAGCATGGCATACCTTTTTGTAGATGATGTTGCTTTCTACAACTACAATGGCCTCTATATACCTGTTGGAAAACCAAATAATTTTTTTAACTATTCCAATTTAACGTAACGCCGCCTCTGTTTTTAATATCAAATATTATCCTTTATTAGTAAAAAAGACAATCGTCAGAGTATTTGACACTCCTCGTCCCTTTGCCCTCTCTACTCGTCAGTTGAATTAAGTAGTTCAAGTTAACAAGTCGCTAAAGAAGTTGTTCTCTCTCTTCGTCGCTCTCTCTCTCTTTCTCTCTCTCTCTCTCTCTCAACCGTACCATACAACAAGAGCATATAAGTTAGCTTAGTGTTGTAAGTGTTTAAGTTGTAAAATGTATGCATAAAAGATTGTGCTAGTACAATAAACTGATAATAAAAAGGTTTAAGTGTATAATTTTCATCCCACAAGAGGAATCAAACGAATCAGCAAGCAGCACTTAAATCCTGTAAGAAAAAACAGACAGGTCACCGCGAGGGTTTGGTGCACTACGGGAATGGTGGAAAGAACCCCATGGTTTCCCCTAATACCAATTGGGGTCATCAGAAAGGGAGGAACTTGTTATGTTTGATCAAAACTCGCTGGTTTCTCCCTTTCGCATTGGATATTTAAATGACCATAAAAAAGAATAAGCCAGTAGACTATATAAAACTCTATTTGAGAGACAAGTAAAATCAAAGGACGAATATACATAAATATACATACATTCAAACCATCGAGTTAAAATCTATGGAGAAGCTATGAGCATATTAACGTATGTATTAACAACGGCATAGGTAGGAGTGGCCAACGATAATACCAATATGGCGGTAACATCAGGGCCAGACTCAATAATAATAAAACTACTATACACATATGACTAGTTATTCAAAAGATTTAATCATAATCTAAAAAAGTGCAATACATTTTTAATAAACTATGATTTATTTATCAAGCGGTAAACACTAAAAACACGATATATTATACATAAAGATAAATTATTAATACAGTCAAATAGTATTAATTTATTCTCTGAAGTAGGCCATTACTTTGTTTACATATTTGTATACTAACCTGTGGAACGATATTCCTGAAGATTTTTTATTAACATTACTTCTGTACTGCAACTACGTTGAGAACAAGAAAACATTATTATGCACTATCACAATATATTACAGTTTCTATAAAAAGTATTATAAAACTGAAAATATTCGAAAAAACAACAAATATAACCAAACATATACGATCTGTCAAAAGTTTCAAAACAATAATACCAATATGGCCGAAGTTGGGTCGTTTTTAGTCACGTGATGCCCTCTCCATAGATTCTAACTCGATGATTCAAACGTAATAAAATATAAATAGCTATAAATTTAAAAATTATGTGATACATAACTGATACGAAAAACCAATATAAAGATGAGTTTACAAAAGGTTAACGAATTTCCGTAAAAACGCAGCTATTTTACAAACTAAACATTACGAAACGAGTTATAGATATCTATATCACACAACCCAAACCGCTCGTTAAACAAAATGCACTTGAGAAGGAAATAATTATATAAAAATTAACAACACAGACATAAATATACTATAAAGTTTATAATGCTAAACCGAAAACAAAATTCTCAAAATAAAGTTCAATTAAAAGTTTTAAATCGCGACACCATATGAAATAATTTAACACCAAGTAAACGCACTTGATGTATAACAGCAACAAAATATGGTGTCTTGTACTTTACCCCAATGGAGTGATAGCACCAACCGCTATCGAAAAGGATGTCTTCAACAACATACAGGAACCATAAAAGTATTGAAGATGGAGCAGCCTTCAGCCCTACTGGATGGAACTACTATCCCTAACAGACTGCTGGTGACTGAGCCCTTGGCGGTTGGGCCAAGACTTGTTTTGTACCAGCTGACGTTAGGGGTGTGCGATAATTACCCAACGATCTGCACTTTTAACAAAAGCCATTCATTTTTCTTATCGTTCTTGATCCTTGATTTTTGTTTTCTTCCACCTCGACATTCCTTTTTTCCAGAATCCTCATCTCTATCTATCTTAGCAGGAGAGATATAGATAGTAGAGCTAGAAGCAGCACACTTGGTTTCGTCCTCATCAATCACATTTTATGCATCTTTTAATTAAAATTCACGTCTATAAAAATATAAATCAGTCAAACTTTATGAATGTATACCGTATGTTACCATATAGTTGCTACAGCACATTTTGATACAGCTTTAATTTTCTCGGCAAAATTCAGCTTATTCGTATGATTTTTAGGAGTCAACTCTCTACAACAGAAGTAATGAACAAGTAACATAATTCAGTTATCCAAAAACATATTAATTTAAGCTTTATAGTTAAGAAGAAAGTTGAAACACTTTGTAATAAATAACACTTTTCTTATGGTATCGTATGGTACATTTATAGAAAACACTACTGTACACTCTTATAATGTTACTTATCTTAAATGTAATAGTACTTAGTTGACGTAGTGACAATACATTATTATGATACATTAGCTTGCCATCTTGACGTTAAATTAGTTCTGATCCATGAGATAATGATTGTTGTCGCTTTTAAAGCAGGCCTTGCCTATATCAGCAGTTTACTTTTTAGTATGTCAAGTTTGTTCATGACCTACTCCAAACATATGTCGTGATTGGTAATAGTGCTGACTTACAAATTCTAATTAGAGTATATTTATGAATGTCCTCGATTCAAATTATTAAACATATTTTGTATAAACAAAATGTGAAACTATATTACACGAATATGAATTATAATATTTTAGGAATAATACTACAACTTTATAAAGTTCTTATTTTATTTTGGTTATCTCGTATTTTATATCTAAAGAATTCTTCTTTGAGGATAAGTAATCAAATCTTAATTCATTCTATAAACGCACGGATATGTCGCCAGATTTCGAACAAATTGTTCGGGACAGACAGATATTAATGAAAGATGCGGAGGCCTACGCCCACAAATAGATTTTATTTGCAGCGATAAAATAGAACTCCAATGCAATTTAGTGGAAAAGAATATCTTAATAAAGCAAACTCGTTAGTCTAAAAATTCTCGGTAGAGATAAACTGAAGTTTCTAATTATAAGTTCAGTTGTTCACGATAATGTTTGAAAATTTGATTTTGAAACTTTAAAACTGGTTATGTACACCAATAAAGAAAGTATTAGGAAGCGTTTAGTTAGCATTTTAGTTTCCTGTCTTAGTTGGACTTTAGTTTAACCACTTAAAAAGTTTTAATTCACCAAAGGTTGAGTAGTCGATATTAGAAGTATAAAAAGTTTAAGTATATCGATTATGGACACTGAATGTTTTTTGGATTTTTTACTAGAGATGAATTTTACGTCTTTACGAGGGACATTCAAGAAGTAAGAATATTGTTATTTAAACATGTCCTGATATTAGTCCAATGTATTACAGTTTTTATTTTCGAATTCTACAAACATGCATCGATTTGCTTGAAATTTTTGTGTGCTGTGAAAGTGTGCACGGGGTAAAATCTACGACAATGGAGGTGGGCACCTTTATATTAAAAATATCCTGAAGAATCGATAGAAAAATTAAAAAATACTAGAAAATAGAAATAAATCATTATTTTTAGACTTATTCTTGATTGAACATTACAATTTTTTTTCTTATTTTAAGTCCATTTTTCATAAATATCTCAAGAACTTTAAAACACATTTTTACCCAAAAAAAAAAGTTCTAAAAAAATGTAGAGTATAAAAACATACGATGCTTTTTTTTATTTTTGATGTAAACTTAATACAAACCTAGTTATTTGCACACATTTATTTTGTTATTTTTCAAATTATGCAGCTCTGTAGCATATGAACTAAGGAATTTATGACGAAAATAAGGTCAATTTCTATTTTTTTCGTGAAAAAAAAAACAATAATACCCTTGCTATTTCTACCCTAATTGAAATTGCATGACATCCATTTAAAATTTACTTTATTTAATCATTAGAAATGGGATCTAAAAGTTTGAACCATTTAAAATAAACAATTTGGAAAATAGTTAGTCCGGTCAATGAATACACAATTTTGCCAAAACCAAAAAAAAAATCAAGGGTGAACATTTGGGAATATATAGTTGAAAGTGTTGATTATTAAAACAAGTTTACAATCCTAAAGGACATTTATTTTGCAAATGTGTTGACTTTCTATATTGGGTTGTAAAGGATGTTTTTTTTAGATGTACAAAACTTTAATTGACTTAATTTGTAAGATAATCTTTTGGCGTAATAATTTAAATATTATATCTGGTATATCCACAAGGAAAACAATTCCTGTAGCTGGCTGTATACCACGTATCACAAAAAAGAGGTTAGTCTACGTGGGTATATTTATTTAAAAAACCCTTAAAAGGGCTACATCAAAAAAACAAACGTTTTCGGACTAAACAGTCCATCATCAGGTTTAAATTTTAAAATTGCTAGGTTATAATGCCTGAGCCACCAAAATACCTGGGTAAAAACCCTTTAAATTACATATAGTTGTAAAAGATTATACATCATGTTGTAAAAAAACTGTGATGTTCAGTATTAAATTAAATATGACTTCAGGTAACATACATGGCTGAAGTGAGTTCCAGAGCCGGAGAGTAAACCTCTTCACACGGAGAACAGCTGGTAACTGTTAGTTCTAGTAACTAGTTAGTTATTTTGCCCAATTTTCGATTACTTTTTCCAATATTTGTCCCCGTATATCTATAATAACGCGGCGAAGGTTGTCCTTTAAGTGGTCAATCGATTTATGCTTATCGGTGTAGACTAGCACCTTCACATATCCCACATAAAATAGTCTAGCAGTATTAAATCGGACCATCTTGGAGACCAATTCATGGTCCGAAACATAAAACTATGCGGTTACCAAACGTTTGTGACATGTAATGAAATGGCAGCTCCTGCACATCATTAATGGTAAATTGGGGACATAAAAAGGTAGTAATCATGGCTCTATACCAGCCACCATTGACTGTGATGGTCTGGTCAGCATCGTTTTTAAAGAAGTACGGTCCAATGATTCTACCAGACCATAAAACACACCAAACAGTCACTTTTTGTGAATGATGTGGTTTCTCAACAAACACTTGAGGATCTTAACTCCAAATAGAGCAGTTTTGTTTGTCGACGTAGCCATTCAACAAAAAGTGAGCTTCATCTTAAAACAAATGGCTTATGAAAATCAGAATCAACGGCAATCTCTCTTTGGACTTACTCAAATCTTCGAATCTACCGTGCTAGGTGATAATTTACCTTCAAATCTTGCATTAGTTATATTTTTACGCACGCAAAGCAAGATATGTTTTCGTTTTATTAGCTTTTTTAGGAAAATTTAAACTCTAAGGTTGACGTTCTAGAAATTTTAAATATAAGTAACGTCACTGTATATAAATTGTGACGTGCAAGCATTTTTATATGAAAAATGCTATAGACTGATTCGAATCTTCCTGTATGCTACGCTATACAGCAGCAACAACTTCTGTACGCACTGTAAGACGTGGCTGTGGATGCATATCATCATTTAGAGTAAACGTGGTGCAAAAATGTTTCATGGTTAATCGCATTACTTGCTCTGATGAACTGATGGCCATAAAATGGACGTAGTGCAATACTATAAAATTTTAAATATGAATATTGATATAAATATTCTAGAATTAACAATAAAGAAAAAAATATATGTTTTTTCACTATTTTACGAAATACAACCCAATATATGCCAACTCAATCTTTTTTTGAAAAAGGAGAAAAAAGAGAAACTTTACACTTATTGTACATTACACTGAATACTCGAAAAGAGTTAAGATTATAATATTCCGTTCTACTTTACAATTTTCAAATTCTTTACATTTTTTACCTACGATGGATAGTTTTTAAGGGATGAAAATGTGTAAACAGAGGATTTAAATTTAGCTGGGTAAAAATATTGTGGGTTTAATGTTCTATCAAATTGTATAAATATGACCTTAAATGATATTTTTTCATTTTTAGCAGAGTTGATTTTTAAGGGTTTAAATTTAAAGGGTAAAAATATTTCAGTTAAACCCAATAAAAAGTTGCCAATTTAATATAAACAAAGTATGATAAATTCACTTAATTAGTTTTTAATGTTTAAATTAACGGGAGAAGCTTTATATGAATTAAAATAAATTTAAAAAGCGTTGAAAAATCATAAATAGTATTTTTACAGTATCATATAACATTAACTCAACCCTATAAATGTTTCAAGTTATAATTTTATCGAGTTCTGGCAAAAAGGGGTAGTTTTTTACCACTCAGAATAATAAGCACATAGCGGCATAGTTAAGGGTAAATACATAGATAATTTCAAAATTTCATCAAAATCAATATTTTTGACCGTGTTACATTAGAGCATATATTGACTGCATCCGGAATAATTAAATTCTACAATTCTAATAACAATTCTCTTAAGGAAATCTGATATTTGGCATATCAAAAACTATATATTTAAATCACCCACTGATATTCAATTTTTTGCACTACTTAGATTGATTTATTTTAGGATTTAGTGTTATACAAATTTCATCTAAATAAAATAAACTAAAATCAGTCATCTCATCGTTTGCCGTCTTAAACAGATGTTTTGCTTGAATATCAAAACAATATCAGCATATGTTTTCTTTGAAGATTTAATTATTGAATTTTTAACTATTTTGTGAAAAAATATTACATAAATTGTAATAAAATTGTTGAGTAACGATTCTGACTTCCAAATCGTAATCTGTTATGAAAACATAATTTTAAAACAAACAAATAATTCTATTCAGAATCACAAATCAAATATGATGGTCAACATTATTAATTTTATGAAAATAATTTTAAGAAGGCAACGTTTTCTTAAGGATCATCATTATCAGCATACAGCTTCTGTTTGCGTCCACGGTCGAACATAGATCTCCGCAAGGTTTATCCAGTTTTTTTGCTGTCTCTCGCCAATTTTTCAAGATTATCTTGAAGTCATCTTCGTTCCAGTTCTCCGATGACGTTCCAGTATATATCCTTTAATCCAGTGTATCCTTTAATAATGATTCCTTTGTCTTTCCAGTTTAGTATTTTAAAAGTATATTCTAATATTCATCATCATCATCATCTTTGATGGTATTTTCCATATATGCTAACTGTGTAAACTTGTAGCCTTTCGTAGAGAATATTTGCTAGTATTTTGTAAGCAGATTATTAACAGGTTATATACTTCATCTAATTTAGATAACGACTTACGTCATTATCTACGTCAGAGATCGAAGTTGACATAGTTGCCAAAGTATAAAAAAATCCTGACTCCATTTTAAATCAAATAGATTACATAATTAATGCAAAAGTATTACCATCACTTTACAACGACTATTTAAATTCTTACGTGACATTTTTGAAATAAAACACACTAATTTTGTTCTAAAAAGAACAGATTTTATTAAATAGTTAAAAATATAAAACAAGAGATATTCACTTTAAAATTCAAAATAATGAAGTACAAATCAACACCGCAACTGTCAAATAAGTGTTACCAATTTATGCCAAAATTTTAGCTTTGTTCGATTACAGTTACAGTGTGTTCCGAACAAATGTTCTTGATAAAAACGCTTTATAATGCATTTATACAAATGAAATGAAACATATTATTGTGTATTTCTTTAAGTTAACATTAATAGAAATTTTTAAATATTATTTCTTCGCGTATATAATAAAATACGTCTAGTGGCTGTAATGCCAGTGTACTCGGTAAAGTGATTCTAAAAAAGAACACACCTACACCCTAAATATTTTGTGTTGGTATCATGTAACGTCACAGGCTATGACGCCGATGACGTGCATCGTTATATAAATTAGATGAAGTGTATCTCTGTAGTTATTACGCTGATCGCTTTTTTAAGTAACGGGTATATCACGACTTAAGAACATTCACAGGGCAAGGTCTCATTTTGCCAAACAAGAAGTAACAGTTTATGCAGTGCTTGTAGCAGAGCGTCAATACCATTCTTGTAGAGTTCACTACAAATTTGATCAGTTCCTGGAGCTTTATTATTTTTAGCTTTTTAATGGCCTGGGCAACCTCTTCAGTGGTGTGCGTGGTCTTTCTTCTTCTTAGGGTGCCCATCCGTCCCGAACGTGGCAATCATTCTGGCTATAATCATTTTGTTGGTTGCTATACGAAATAGCTGTGTTAAGGTCTTTCTATACCATGCTCTCAGGTTAGCAAGCCAGGATATTCTTCTTCGTCCTGGGGCTCTTTTTCCTTCAATTTTACCCTGCAAAATGCATTGGAGTAGCTCGTATCTGCCTTGATTTTTCATTATATGTCCAAGTACTCCATCTTACTGCTCTTCACAATGTTGACCAAATCCGCGGTTGTGTTTGTACTACTTTTTCATTGGTGACTTTGTCTGTCCATGGTATCTTCAGGATTCTTCTGTATAGCCATAGTTTAAACGCCTGAAGTTTTGATAGAGTTTTCCGCCTTCAATATCACGTTTCTACTCCATACAGAAGCACTGAGTGCACGTAACATTTAAGCAGGTCTTAAAAGGAGAAGTAAAACTTATTTTTGATTTCAGGGTGAGGTCATGGCTTTTGAACACAGAGCTCATAGTAAAGAATGCACTTTTGGCCTTTCCGATGCGACATTTAATCTCTTGGGTATTATCCCACCACTCATTGATTATAGTTCCCAAGTAATGTATTGTGAGACACGTTTAATTCCCATTTATTTCACATACAGATTTGCTCCAGTTATGTTTTGCTTGCTGATGATCATTAGCTTGGTTTTGCTGGTGTTTATATCCAGTACATATGTTCTACTTGTTTCCGTTATTTTGTTTATTAAGTTTTGCAGCCCTTCTATGGTATTGGAAAACACTATGTATCATCTGCATACCACAGGTTATTAAGCTTGACTCCATTTATTGGACATTGAAACGTGGTCTTTCGTTTGAGTTGAATAGACTCAAATTCTTTCGATCTGCTACGGTGTTACCTGCTTCTTCGATATAATGCCGATTAAATTTTGACTAAAAAATTCAACCCATCGGTTCAATATTGAGGCCGTATCACTTATAATATTTCCTTCTTCATCCTTACAGCTCCCTATTCTTCGCTTAAACTCTTACTTATTTTGTTTACATTTCTGTATAAACTTTCGAGTGTCGTTTTGATTTCTTAGTCATTCTGTTTTTTTTTCTATGCAATCTCCTTTCTTCTCTTCTAAGGGGCAAACTGTTCGTTTTGTCTAACTGGTTTGGTTGTCCCCAATATTGCCAATGCCTTCACAGTTATTATGTTTTTACATTTTGTCCACATTTTCCTCCGCTTCCAGGCTTTCTATTTCCTCATTTAGTTGTCTCCTATACTCCCTCGCAACGGTTTCAATGCGTAGATTATCAACATTAATTCTGTCTTGTTTCATATTTTTATCTTTTTTTAGATTTGAAATTCTTCCGCTAATTTTTGCCATTACAAGAAAGTGGTCACTATCTATGTTTGGACCTCGCTATCTTCTGACATGAGAAGATGAAGAGCTTAGATTATGAGACGTATAAACACAGATGGTCTCAGTTATTTACATAAAAATTGTTAAGTCCAAAATTATTTGAATAGGTCACATTTTCAGCACCTTCAACTGTTGTCACGTTTTGTTTTAAAATTTCTTATTCGCGAGTCGCTGAAAATATTACTCCGTATTTTATACTCTAAGGTGCTATCAAACCAAAATAATAATTTATTGGTTAGATTAATATATTTAATTGTAATCAAAATATAACGTGTGCACATAGTGTGCATTATCATTACTAATCACGTATAATTTAGATATTTAATCAATTATTGTATATGTAGAAGCACTGAAAAACTATATTTATAAAATGGCAACGGTTGTTTACATTTCTCTGTCTTATAGATCTACGTCAAACTTCAAATGCTGTTCCATGTTTGTTTACTTTTTAGTAAAAGTAATTTTTCGATATTTTGGCTGTATTTTGAGTGATATTTGTGAAAAGTGAAATAAAATAAACAAAATATTTACATCCCGATCTCTCATTTCATTTGTAAGTACATAAAATTTACATTATTTAAGATGAGGAAATGAGGAAGCGTGTTTGTTTACATTTTAATAGGCGTACCATATACGAATAAACCCCATAGGGTTTATTCATGTTCATTCATGTATTAAATAAGATATAAGTTCATGAAATTAGTAGACATTTTTAAATTGTAAGTAGACATCATCTGATTAAAAAAGATCTATTTAGTACCTTTTTAATTTAATATTCTCATGGATGCAAATAAATTAGTGAAATGAATAAAACTCATTTATTTTTCTATGTAGGTTTCCAAATAATATTGACGATCGAACTATTTTGGTAGCAAATTTAGGAGAAAACATAAAGATTTTTATTGTAGCATTATTTTGATACCTATTAAAAATTAACTTGAATTCAACTATATTTTATTCTATTAATTTTAAAGCAAATAAAATTGTATTTTTATTTTTTCTATAAAGACGTGATTTGTTAATAGTTAAACTCTCGTTTTTTTTAAATTCTTTGAACGTGTTTTTATATATTATTACTACTTCCAATTTTTAAAATCTAAATAATTACCCACGAGTAAAAATTCAAGCACGCTTATGCTCATTGCGGAAGCATCACATTCTATCGAAGCTTCAAAACATTGTCTGGTAAAGGTATCTTATTGCTGTGTCCATCTATGTTTATACGTCCATGGCTTAGATCTACATACAGTAAGCACATTAGCGAGAATTTCAGAAACATACAAGAAAATTGAATAGAGGAAACCTGCAAGAAAATAAAAATAGCTATAGTCGAGAGCTGACGAAGTAGTAGCAAGTAAAATAAAAAGTAGTCACAAAACGACGGTGGATGACGGAAGAGATACTTGATCTAATGGAGCAATGCAGACAGTGCAAAATACATCAGAATCAACAGGAATACAAGGAAATCCAACTGACGATAAGGGCCAAGAATTAAAAACGCAAAGGAAAGCTGGATGAAAGAACGTTGTGAAGAATTCGAATCACTACAAGAAAAGGGAGACAGCTCTGGACTACATAAAACGGTCATAGAAATTTCGAGTATATACAAGAAACAACATTAGACTCGTCTGAAGAATGATTAAGGAAACTACGTCCATACCCAGGAAGAACTTGCTAAAATCTGGGTACACTATGCAACATCGACATGCTGGTAACAATTTTCGATGCCATATATAACACTAATTGAAATGAGGTTGAATGCTCGAATAAATGAACTTTGAACAATAAGGCTATTATCGAGCACAAGCTAATTAAATCTAGCCCAAGTACTTTCGCTTAAAATAGCATCTTCGGGGGCATTTAGTCAAATGTAAACTATCCGGCAAGCGTAGAATCTGGAAACATTAATATTGAAATAAATTGTACAAAACACTACACTAAAACGAGGACAAACAGTTTAAAATTACTTAAAAGATTCTACGCTACATTCTTTGTCAGATCTGGAGGGATAATGATTATAATTATCCCAAATGGTAGCCAAAAGAAAGTATGAAAAATCCTTCTGAATAGGAAAAAAATAGTTAACGAGTTCGTGCAGACCAAGGGAGTATCCATAGAGTCATGGCAACAGAATTTTAAAGAGCTATATGATGATGAAGAAACGCTGAATACAAACGAATACGAAGCAGATATAAGTGCAACAATCAATGACGAAGAGGTAGAAGCAAAGATCAAGAAGCTAAAAATCAGAAAATCACCTGGAACAGTTTATATACGCAATAAACTCTTAAAATATGGAGGCCCTGAACTTGCAAGGAAACTGTCACAACTATGTAACAAAATCTTAAATAACACAGAAACACCAGAGGAATGGCATAAGAGTATCACAATCTCCATATTTAAAAAAGGACAAAAAACTTGCACACAAAACTACAGAGGAATAACCCTCTTAAATACAACGATGAAACTTTTCAGGAGTATTCCTTAGGACATAATGCTGAAGAACAACAAGGTTTTACAAGAGGGCAGTCTATAATTCCAGTGCAGTCATTGCGCTCAAGACAGACCACAATGGACAAAAATAAGGGAGGCCTATGTCCAGCAGTGGGCGCAAAGGGCTGGGTGCTGGGAAAAAATATCCACTCATTTCAAGACCGCCTAAAAGATGGAGGGATATTTGGCAATCTACCTCCCAGGAAATTAACCACAGGCAGCTTTAGAATTAAAACAGGTTGAAAGATCTCCAAGAAGTAAAAGAAAAAGAAGAAGAGATCCAACGCATGCTCCTGTACGAAAGCGAAAGACGGTTATGAACAAATCAAGAAAATATGCTGAATATGTGTTTTAAGAAAGATATTCGGGAGAGTAAAAGACTTATGAAGAAGTTTGGAGAAGATGCACAAATGTAAAGATCGGAGAGCTGTACGGGAAACTAGAAACTAGGAACTGTACGGGCAGACTGATGGTAACAAAGGACTGCTTCTCAGAGGGAAGAAAAAAGAGGTGGCAGAAGAAAATTAAGGAAGGAATACAGTAAAAAAAATGCCAAGCTAAAAACACAACAAAATACCGGAAGGATGTAGATTTGACGAATCAATCCTCCTATTCAAAAAATGGGATAAAAAATCGCCAGAAGACTACAAAGGTACAGACTTGTTACATGCTACCTTAAAACGCTCAACTAAAATTTTGCAAGAACTAGTAAAACAGAGGATAAACTTAGCAAAAGGACAACAAGAGTTTCGTTCTAAAAAATCGTGTAAAGATGGAATATAAACGGAGATTCCACTAACAAATATTTGTCGAATAGTGTATAATATTTTAACCATATCATAACATTCTCAGCTCCTGAATCGACCCTGTGGCACGGGTAAAGATTTCTACAATTGTCTAGGATTCTCCTTATGTACATTTGTACTGGAACTAAAGGCCGTAACCTTAATCTCTTATAGCTTGCGGTATCACTTAAGTTCTGGTAAATTAATTCTGCATTAGCATCGGACACATTGGCCTGCGAATTTGTACCGGATGCTCCCTTTTGTGTACCCAAAGATAACAAGATATTATAACTGAATTTCTTGGATTTAATAATCTAAGTAGCCATTCTATATAGAGTCATTTGAGAAAAATCCGAATTTAGGAGGAGTAAGAAAGAAAACAGTAATAATTGTCGAAAAAGACAAACAATAAACTGAAAAAAAAATTCAGAACATGGGTGAATATTGAAAGTGTGGTTGACAAATTTATTGATTTTAGCAATACCTTTAATGTCAACAGAAGTTGTGAACATGAAATTGGACAACATACACAGATGGGTAGGACCGCTATCTTCAACTTCAGGAAAACATGGAAAAACAAACACATAAAAAAACTAATTTAGATCAACGGTATACCAATATGTAACGTTTTTTTATTAATTTTAAGTAGCTAGAATGTCACAATTGATAAATGCAAACGGCAGCTAAATGGTTGGTGTGAATGATAGGCATCCTAATCAACTTCGAGAATGGGCCCAACATGATAGTAGGGCAAAACCCAGCCCTTGAACTAATAAGATGTGGCTAGAGCAGAGAGGAACTGACGCTAGACACTCAGAAGATGGAGGCTATAATCTTCAGCGAGAGAGCATAATCTTCTTCACTTTGGCAAGAGAAAATATCCTACCTGTCAAGAAAGTCAATTATTTGGGCGTAATCTTCTTCTTTAGGTACCATCTCTTAAGGAGGTTGGTAATTATCACAGCTATTTTCACTTTCTGCAAATGCACTTATACATACTTTCTCAGATTGTTGAGCCAGGAGATGCGTCTTCTTCCAATACTTCGTTTTTCCTGTATTTTTCCTGCATTATGGTTTGTAGTAAACACATATTTATCCCCTCTCATAACGTGGCCGCGATACTGTAACTTTCTTATCTTAATCGTATTCATGATTTCCATTTCCTTTGTCATCTTTCTGAGGACCTCAACATTTGTTATTCGGTCTACCCAACTTATTTTTAATTTTCTTCGGTAGTGTCCACATCTCGAATGCTTCAAGTCGATCGCTCACCTCTTTCTTTAAGGTCCAGGCCTTCACCCCATACAGCAGCACCGAAAACACATTTCGAAACCGAAAACGTAATATTTCTTATTTTGAGTTGTAAAACTAAGGTCTCTACTGCATAATACTTTTCTCATCTTATTAAATGTTGCTCTAGCTTGTCCAATTCTCATTTTTATTTTTTCTGTATACTCGGTATTTTCATTAATAATTGTATCAAGATATCTGTATTTTTTTTTACTTTTTCTATTGGAACTTCCTCTTATGTTTAAACGTCTTGTTGTTGTGTTTTGAAAATTGTCATAAATTTGTTTTATTTGCATTAAGCGTTAGTCCGCTTTCCTCACTAGCATTTACTACATTATCTAAAAGTCTCTGTAGATCTTATATATTCTCTGCAATTAGTATAGTATTCATCGGATATCTGATATTGTTGATGGGTCTGCCGTTGACTTTTATTCCAATTGTTTACATTTTCGAGTGATTTTTCATTTATTTCGTCCGAATATAGATTGAACAATAAGGGGGAGAGTATGCAACCTTGCCTTACGCCTCTTTTTATCTCTACTTCCTCCGAAAGTTCTCTGTCGACTCTGACTTTTGCTGTTTGGTTAAAGTAGAGATGAGTTATTATTCTTAAGACTTTTTTGTTAATGTGTTTCTCTTTAAGTAA